>JASKDV010011004.1:0-16856 GCA_032466395.1 Aegires albopunctatus | reverse complement strand
TAACCCGTCCGACCGCTGGGAGCGGTCGCTCGGCATTTTGGAACGATCTATCGACCGCTGACAGCGGCCTCTCGGGTACAAAGAGTTAACATTTGTCCATTTGTAAAAGGCTTTTGTGTAGTGTAAGACTTTTTGCTCTGCAAAAGCCGTCGATTGTTTTGCTATTAGATTTTGGAATAACCTTCTTAAATGGTAATGTTATAAACTTTAAAAAAGTTATAGAAACTTTCAATTCCTTACTTAATTTATTATATACAATAGCCTATGTACCCTTTGTGATATATTGAAAATTTACACCATGTTTCACAATGCTGGGTCCATTTTTTTAAAGATTAATCTAATAGCAAATCCTAGTGATGTGGAGGCCTTAAATTCAAGAGGATCTATTGAGTCAGGAGAAAGCATTCTTAATTCTGCAATTTACCTGGTAACACTTTGGTTTTAACTATGTGGGTTATAATATGAACATATTAGTATTAACAAAATGAGGTTATCTTTACTTTGTATTGTGCAATAAATATCTTGATCTCTTCTTTCAAGTAACAATTAGTCTAGCCCTTTCTTTAACTGGATAATGGATACAACTCAATTTAAAGAAATGAAATCAAAACCACAAATTCCATTGCGGAATCATACTTAAGGTATTCTTCTTCATCAAAATTAGTGATTAGGATAACCAATGAAGGAAAGGCAGACAAGCCATCAAAACAGAAAAGTATGGGATGGAGAGAAAAGGGTACTATACTATCGTAAGCCACCACTTCCAATCTATTTGTGATACTTTTTGGCCCAATAATCTGTTGAGAGCTGCATCTATGAAAGTCTTTAAAGTAAAGTGCCTATTTTAAACGTTTAACAGGATTGAAAACAGCACAAAGTGATTATTTTTATGTATATTTATGGCTGGTAGATAATTTAATGTGTGTGTGTGCGCACACGCGTGGTTGAAAAATAGTGATTTGTGATATAAATCAGTATTATTATTCTTTGATTTGTTACTTTTCCTTTCACTCTTGTTACTTGCAATGCTATTGGTTGTGACAAGTCTGTTGGTTATGTAAGATTGCATCAAATAAGAACAAAAGTTTTATTACAAATTTTCCTTTGGACTAAATATGATATTGTGTCTAAGCGCCAGAGGGAACCATTTTTGATTAATTAATTATTCTTAAAGATGGTTCAATCATATTCAATGAAAGGTGAGAAAAGTGTGAGATTATGAAAATATTAACTGTTGAAACTCTTGTAAAAAGTTTATCATACATTTACAATGTAATTATTGATATTTCAATTCTATGGTCTTTGAGTTTTTAAAGAATCACAATGTCTTGTACAACGCTGAATGAAAGGAAGAAAAATGATTGATAACATGTGTTGTTTTCTTTGTCAAAACAATTTCATTGTCTATTCCATCATCCGATTCAGGTCGTCTGGTACTGGTAAACTGTTTTATTTGTTGTTGTTGTATTGAATTTTACCCATTTCCACTACTTTGGTGATCTCAGAGTTTTCCAGAACTGCCTCATAAACAGCCAAGTTGCCAAGGGTTCTTTTACACACATTGGACCTACACTAGATGATAGTCTGCCTCTGTCTCTAATAGGACTTTGTATTCATTTTATCCTAGCAACTTGAGGATAGGGAAGCATAAGGAAAGCCAAAAAATTAAGTTGGATTTCAAATCCGAACTCACATGGGTTTGAACAGGCGAGCACCTTACCTTCTGAGCTATCCACTTCCCTTTTATTTGTTGACACAAATTCTAAACTGCATATTAACGAGAGACCAACAAATTTTATTTTTCATTCACTTGGAAACGATAATGATATAATGTTTTATTTTTCCTAATGACAATTATCAAATCAGGTTTTATTTTTAATAGTCAGCAGGATCAGCTTGCAATTTACTAATGATAGGTTGGTCCGACATTGACATTGAGTCCTTGGGAAAGCCTTTCTTTTGTTCTCAAGGCACTCATATGTAAAAGAATACCAATTGTGGGCAGTGAAAGATCTTGTCTATTCTAGCAGGAAAGTGCAGATAATCATCTGCTCTACTGTATGCACCTCAAGGAGTTAAGAATGTACTTTTTTGAGTTCACTTGCTTTGGGGTATAGTTGATGGAGAGGTGTGACTCTGTGTAGAGATACAAGCTTAACATTTTATTTTTATCTATAAATGGGAGAGAGAGAGTATAAATAAATTCCAAGAAAATATAGAATTATTGACAAGATTAACTAGTTTTGGGTTGTTGTTTTTTTATTCATTTGACCAGTCCAAAAAAAAAAAAAAGATTTAAAATTATCTTCATTTGAATGTGATAGAAGAAAACAATTTCTAAATTGTTACAATACGCAAAATAAAGCTGAAAAGAAAAGCAACACTGCACAACATTTTTAGAAAGAAGAAAGACAAAGTCATTTTAAATTGTATTCCCATAACAGAACCTGTCATGTTTTATTAATCAAATAATAATCAAGTGAGGAGGTGAAAATGTTGAATCCAATACCAATCTAAGATCTCTAGGAATATAGGTAAATAATATGATGTCCAGACTTAGGACAGCTACTGTATATTTTGGTTTAAATCTAATAACCTATTCTCCAGTGAGGTAAAAGATAATGTTTCATTCTACTGCAGTTTATCTGCATGAAATGAATAATATAAAGAAGAATTTCATATTAAAGAAGATTTCAGGGACTGAATGAAAAGGAACCATTTCATGAGTTATAATAAGCTAGATAATGTTAATGCTCAAAACATAAATGCTTTAAAGGGAGAAGACTTCAACTAAGTTGGCTTAACTTATAAGGACTATAAATATGATGAGGGGAAATGCAAAACCTGTAATAAAATTTGAATTGATCATAATCATACTACAGTCGAACCCGCTTAATCTGATACTCAAAAATTTCTGCAAAAGTTTCGGTATAATTGGGATTTTAGCACAACCGATAAAGATGTAACATGGGGCGTATAGAGTTATTTAAGTATGCTATAATGGCGTTTCAAGTGTGATACAGGTCAATGGAAAGAAAATGCTTCCTGAGCCATTTGTTTGCTTGTTTGCCATTGATTGCTATTTTTTAAATATATTTTGGCTTTGTTCTCTTTCTGTCTTTCTTTTCTGTATTGTTCTCTCGGTGGCTGGTGTCCATTATGTCAAGACATGAGCAGTGAGAGAGAACAGAACAGAAGGATCAGGGTATATTAAGCGAAGTGTGAAAGCAAAATCACAGCTTACGTCAGGATTGGGAGAGACAGATGGCTGTAAAATGTCAAGGTGTAACTTAACCAGAGGGCATTGTTTAAAGATTTTTGTCCTCAACCTGGTGAGAAATATTTCAGTATAAGTTAAGGAGGCTTACATTCAGATTAATGGCCTCTATAAAGAACAAATTTTGATTTTTTTAAAACTTTCAGTATGACCAGGATTTCAGTATAAGCGGGTTTGACTGTATCTGTGGTACTTCATCAGACTTACTCACATAGCATTTTTTAACAAAGTCAAGAACTTATCACAACTACAACACATATGGCATAGGATCTCAGTGAACCTATAAATATGATCCATTTAAAAGCTGTTACACATTTGGATGAAGGCAATAACAAACAATTTAAAAGTAACAGTATAGCAAATTGACAAAGCAATTCATTCCGACCAGTCAGACTTTCAATAAAATATCATTTCATCTCTTCCATTTCAAAATATAACTCGCATCTACAGCAACACATGATTCATCACAGGGAGTACACATGATTATAATTGAGTAATTATTCTAAAAGTTTCATTTTCAACCCGAAGCACTTGAACACTTCATTATAAAAAAAACAACATATCACTCAGAATCACTTACACGTCAACATCATCAATGATCAATGAAGAGAAAAATATATTGCGTCAATAACAAACCAAGAAAGCAAACATAATCATCTGTACAAAAAAACATATCACCAAAGCATGCACATGACTTGTTTAGTTCATTGTTCTACTCCATAAATAGAATTGTCTTTATCTTAGTGGTGCTCCTGATCCAAGGCTGGAGTCTTCTTCCCTTTCTGCAGCATGTTGTTTTAATTCCTGCAGTGATTGCACAAACCTTGACCATTCATCATGCTTGGGATTAGCTATGTGCTGTAAAAGAATGATGATAACGGAAACATTTTGTAACTCTCATTTTTATTAAGAAATTTAAGTTATTACTGAATTAAAAAAATAAGCAAGGAAGCAATTAACAATTCGAAAGGGATTACCTTACTTAAATATCAGTCCTGAACAGCAAACACTCTCATCCAATATAAGAGCTGGATTCACATTGTGAGAATTTGTTCAATTTAGTGGAGATAATTCTCCATAATACACAACAAAAATCAGTAAGGCTATGTATGGCTCCTTATGCATGACATGATGATATGCTATCAATAATGTATGAGAAAAAAACCCATATCCTCACCTCTCCAACATCGAAGATGTGAATGCGTCCATTGTTGTCTCCAACGCTAATATGATGGCCTGTCTGATGCCATCGACATTGATTTAAAGCAGGACGGCCATCAACCATTACAGAGGCTGTCGGTACCTGGACAGAATTTCAAAATGGGAAAACAATTTATTAATCTGCATTTTTCAAGGGAGCACATCAACAGTCATATAGACCAACACTTCACAATAGTGATGCATCAAAATGATGCTTTCCTTTAAAAAATAAACGATTGCCAGGAAATTTAAGCCATAGGAAATATCCTTACCTCAGTTTCACTGTTAAGATTCCATAAATCAAGTCTTCCCTCTCCATCTACACTGGCAAATAGTGCTGGATGAATGGGTGACCAACGTACATCATAGACATATTCACTGTTGTCTTCAAAGGAATGGATATAGTATGGTTGCTGGATAGGAAAAAACCCAAAACAAAGATGGAAGTTCAGTAAGAATAAAACTTAAAGATGCATTTTGATGAAATGTTGAGACATTATTCTTTATCTATTGTCACCATTGAGAAATGAAATAATGCAATTATTGTAAAATAGCTTTCCTTTAAAAGGAAAGAGCACTATCTAATACGACATGTGTTACATTCCGATATAATCAATAAAAAGTACTTTAATAAAGGATTGGAAAATAATCATTGGTAAAATTGAGATAATTAGTTCATTAAAAAAATGATTAGCTATCACTCAATTCACATCCAATAGGGACACAAACATAAAGGTCATTGTATTAAGATTGTGTTACAAATTCATATATTTTCATTGCACATGCTTGAAGGTAATACTCTCTCACCTTGATGCTCCATAGTTTGATAGTCCAGTCAAATGAAGAAGTGAGGAAATATGGTGAAAAGTCAATCTGACCTGGAACTTTATGTGTATCAATGCTGGTGACAGGACCTTGGTGACCTTCATAAGAATCATTGATGCCAGCTTTGCTACAAGTGTCAAAAAAGCCAAAGATTTTATGTTACTTTACATAATAATATATATTACCAATTAAAGCATTTTCAACTGAGCAAAACCTCAGTTTAACATACCCCCTTCGAACAGCAAAAATAGTACGTTGTATCCAAAGTTTCCACTTTGTTGGGAGGGAAAAATCAGCTTAATAGCGAGGCCACGAGAGTGCACCTGCGAACTAGGGGGGTCTGGGGGCATGCTCTCCAGGAATTTAAAAAAAACAACCGTGCAAACCAGTACATTCTGGACCTGTTTTGAGGGGTGATAACAGCGTTGTTTTTGGTGCTAAAACTAGTAAATGTTTGTTGTCCAAATTTTAGGTACATGCACAGGTCAGAGAGGGGGACCCCCCCCCCCCCCAGATCCGGCCCTGTGATCAATATGATAATTGTAAGTGTAAGTCTCTCCTCATTCTCAATCTCAAGCTACACACATCACATAAAACCTCTATCAATATTATTATTATTACATCTAAGTGGATTTTAATTGGTCGAAGAAATCATACACGCCATTAGGTTTTCCAATGATTGGACAGTGGAAACAAGGGGGAGTGAATAAGCCCCACCCCTTGTCATTGCTCATTGTCTTTCATATTACCACTACCTTATTCAATGGGGCAATAGACATAAGTCTTAGAATCAGACATTGAGGTCCCCTGCATAATGCCGACATCTTTAGATCTAGAGATATGAGGGAGAATGGTATCGTGTCATATGATGCAACAATAGTTTGCTCGTACGATCATTTCTAGAAAGGGTTGGTGTTGCACGGTCAGGTGTGAACATCTGGTTTCTAGCTTCCCCGAGACCATGGCGAACCTTTACAACCTTCATACTGCTAGCCCATGATAATAATATTATGTCATAGAAGAGGTACAGTAAAATAAAGTGATGAGATTATCGAGTCTTGATACTATGGGGAAAAAGTATGTTGTAAAAATGACTTTTAATGAAATAATTTCCCCAAAACAGTCTGTTGCATCCAAAAGTAGGTTTTAACGAGTGCATTGTAGACCAGATGATTTATGAAGAAAAAAACCAACTTTGGGACTCGGGACTTTGCAGCCGAGTGTACGTTAAACCGAGGTTTTACTGTAAATATGATTTAAAGAAAAAAAGAGAGAGAGAGAGATGGCATAGAAGATTAATCTTAAATTTGTACAACAAAATATTTTCCCACAAAAAAAATAATTCTTATGCTAAAATACAACCAAAGCTTATAAAATTGAGATGCCATGTATCAGGAACAGCCACATGGTTGCAACGATTCCCTTGGGATTCCTGGGACAGAATTCTTCCTATGAATACTATACAAATTGAAACAATTACTGTTCCCTTTGAAAGAAAAAAATGGTCATCCCATTATAAGATTTTTAAAAAAAAAGAAGTCTAAATTTAGCACCAAAGGACAAAAGTACTGGCAATAAGATGGAAACAAGATGACAAACTAATCAATTTGGGCCTCTACCCTACCTTCCATGACGACAGGCTGAATAGACAGAACACTCCTCAGAGCCTACAATGAAGTTATTGGCATCCCCTGAAAGGAAACTGAAGCAGGTGGCAGCCACTGGTTTGGATTGCTTGGCCTGTAATTCCATACTATCCTGAAAATTCGATAAGAACGATTAAATGAGAGAGTATAAAATGACTAACTAGCCTATAATATTAAACAAATCATCCCCATCATAGGTTTCACAATAAATATGTGTATAGCTGAGGACAGAATCTAAAATCAAAAAGATTTCAGATACAAAGTGCAATGGCATTATAAAAAATGTTGCAAAAGAAAAAATCACTCCAACAGAACAAGTGAATATAGTGTAATTGAATAACAGATAAAATATGGATTGTTATTCCAGATAACAATTTTAAACAAAAATCATATATGGACCCCCACCTTCCCCCAAACAAGTACACAATATATGTACAATATTATACAAGTCTGGAGCATCAAACAAAAATACTGGTTACACGATGCAAAAACAGGGAAAACTTTAATATCAAATATGATGTTTTTACCTGGGGTTGTGACAACATGTCCAAACTCCAAGAGCACACCTTGCCATCTGAACTGACACTGATTAAATTATGAGCATTCTGGGTGCCTACCACATTGACGCAATAAACTGGATGCTGTGATAACAAAAATAAAGCAGTTATAAATATTGAGATTTGTAATGAACACTAAAATCGAAGAAAATCCAAACAAATTCAAATGGAATCAATACACAAAAAGAGTTATCAATGATCAATAATTTTCAGGTGTTCGGTTCTTTAAATTCAGCTCTCTCTCTCTAAACATGGTATCCAGCGTTAGAAAAGGTTCTTTAGAGATATTTTTTCAACCAAGTCACAATAGAGCTGTAGAGATATTTTTTCAACCAAGTCACAATAGAGCTGTTCCAGTAGATATTCTTTGAGGAAAGTTATCTGCAGCAAGCGGCTAATAAATCATGTAAAATAAACGTAGTTGTATATGAGTAGCGATATAATGACTACAAATCCAATTAACCATATTATCTTAATTGTATGTACTCCTGTAGAGGATACTAATAAAAATAATATTATGTTATGGAGGCTTGTTCTAGTAGGCCTAAGATTCAAAACCCGCAAAGACTAATGCTTTATTCATATCTGGTATAACAGCAATCCCCAATTCATCTTATTCTAGAGAATGAATTATTCAAATAAAAAAAAAATTGCAATAAAATAAAGCTCTTCAGAAATTGCCACATTTCTTCTCATAAAAGAAAACGACTCTGAAATAAGACTTACGGTATGAGATGTGGCAGAGAAAGGTGTTTGAAATAGGACTTACGGTATGAGATGTGGCAGACAAAGGTGTTCGCTGGACAGGTGTACGTTTATTGACCCTGTTGTCCCATAGCACTATTCGACCAGAGTAAGTTCCTCCTATGACCACATTTGGATTGAATTTGGCAAAGCAAGTTGACATCACTGATGACTAAGAATGATATCAAAAAGAAACATTTTTACATTTCAAAGATGATTCATACAAAAGTCTATTGTGTACTAATATTTAAGTTGAAAAAATATAAAGCTGATTTTCTTCCTCACTTGAGCTTCAGTCCTGGCAGTTACGTATGCACTTTTATAAGTATTGGAAGCTTGATTGCTCTATGTAAATTTTGCAGTCCAACCTTGAATTTTTTTCAGTTGGACTTATGCCATGACAGAGCATTGCTGGTTTAATTAAAAATTATTTCATGTTTCATGGATTAATGTTTGTCATGCCTTTAGGTTGAGATTGTTGTTTTATTGAATTTTACCCATGTCCACTACTTTGGTGATATCAGGGTTATCCTATACTGCCTTGTAAACAACCAGGGTTCTTTTACATGCGTATATTACAACATATACACATGGGACCTCTGATATTATAGCCAGTCTCCAATAGGACTTGACACTCTATATCCTAGCAACTTAAGGATAAAGGGGTAGAAGGAAACCCGAAAAAGGCTAAGATTGTCAAATTTAAGGACTTTAATTAGTTTAATGGACCAAAAGTTCCAATGATATAAATTAAAGACTTTTATGTCATAATTTTGTTTTCATAAAATTTAAGGACTTTTAAGGATTTGTGTGAACCATGAGCTATGAAGTAATTAGCAAGTAGATTATAAGCAATGAAGATAAATACAAGCTTGTTGCAATACCTGACAGTGGAAAATGTATTCAGGGGCCATATTCTTGTACTTGAGATTCCATATCAGGGCCACTCCATCAGGGTCATTAGGTGCGTCCTCATTAGCATTGTAAGATGCCAGCATGAGCTCTGGAAACTATGTCAAATGAAAAAAAATTGATGTGAATGATTGATGGGAGCCTTTGAATGCTTTGATGAAATTTGGTTTACAATACAACAATGTCAATATATCAAAGATTCAATGGGAGACCTTTACATTACAACAATGTCAATATATAAAAGATTCAATGGGAGACCGGAATAATCCTTTCTGCCTTTGAATGCCTAGGAAGCATAAGCAACAAGAGAAAACAAAATATTGTAAATAAGATGAGAAGAGCACTGTTCAGCTGTTGTTGCTCTTTTCATTCCAATGAACTCAGAAATAAGAAATATGTTTTACCTGAGGAGACCAGTCCATACTAGTGATGGTTCTCCTTCTTGACCAGCGGTCATCAAAAAAGTCATGCTGAAGCTTTAATCTTTCTCCAGCCAGAAGGTCTCTGAAAATATAATTGACAAATACCAAAGTGAAAGTCTCAAAGCAAATCTAGCCTGTCATGTTGTATGTATCATTCTCTTTCTTTTTGATAAAAAATGCATTCTCCATTGTTTCTCAAAAAAAAATAAAAAAATAAATATATATATATATATAATTATAATGAAACAAAACAACACCTCAATAATGAGAGTATCCCATACAATGTCTTAGCCTCTTTTAAATAAATAAATACAACAACTTCAAAGTACTATATATCTATTCACAGGAGTGTCAAAATTGTTTCATTCTTTTCTCTATAACTTGCCTCTTTTGTTAATTGCATGCTTTACATTTGAAAAATCTGTCTACTCTATGACCATCCCAATGTCCTTAGCTAATCTACCAAGCTTCCTCTAGATTTTTATAACAATGCTAATGACCTTCACTTTCAAAAAGGCAGTCCCAAAACTGTAACATATTTTAATGTCGTTGTCTTTTTATTTTAATTTCAATATTTAACGGCCTGATGAGGAGGAAAAAAATTCTATTATTATTAGATCTATTACTTACTCGTCCTTGCCATCCTTATCACAGCCACTGTAGTCAATGACTACATCAGAGTCACTTGTGGCTAACATGCGTTGAATGACACGACCAGCGCGGGAGACACTCAGTTGGAATTCCTCTGACAACATTATCTGTTGTTTCTCTTCTTCACTTAATTCTCGAGCTATAAATGAATCACAATGGAAATCCCATTAATACAATTGTTAAAATGAGCAACAGGCCATGTGTCTGCAACAGACCGTATAATATATAATTACTTTATGTATTTTCACCTAAAACAACCACTGAAAGCCATTTTTGATAGTAGACATGAGAAATATTGACATAAACAAAGTAACAAACTATGTAGGACAAGGATAAGATGCTGATATAACTAATCATCTAATCTAATCTAATCACTCAAATTAATATCACTTTTCTTTTCTGAGAAAAAGAGAATATTAAATAATAATAATAATAATCAATATCTACTAATAGATATGAGGCAAAGGCACTAATGTAATCGGGCTAAGGCCCCGCTTTGGAATAACGCCATTAAAAAATAAACTGACTGTGACCAAAATTTTGAAAATCATAATATCTTCCTACGATGAGAACCTCATTACCAATAGATAGGTCTATGAATTATTTTACATCGATGTTTCTATCACAATTTTGAACATGCTTAGGCAAAGAAATCATTCATCTTCATGCAAGTAAAACATAAGATCAGCTAATAATAATAATAATAATAATAATAATAATAATAATAATAATAATAATAGGATGTTTAATGTACCTTTAGGTTTTTCTTCTTCCTTTGGTTTCTCCTCTGCGGTACCAGCTGGAGCCACCATCTCCACATGAGGCATTCTGTGCCGTCCTCCATCGGCACTGACATCCAAAGAGTCTGTATCTGCATCATCATCTGTATGGTCAGCATTGTCATAAACCAAAACTGTGTGTTAATAATTACTTACAACTGTCCAAAGAAAATTTTGTTATTGCATAGGCATTTTATTACATTCCCTATTTGATCAAGCTCATTCTTTGTCATTTCAGAGCATAACTATCCGCCTTGAGGACAAGCATTCCTGCACCAGGCGAAAGTCAACCAAGCAGAAAGATTGTAAGATTTCCCGTCCCAATGGGTTTGAGGTTAATACTAAATGGATCGACCAAAGCCATATTTTGAGGTCGCATTCAAAGTCACTTGAGGACTATTTTTCCTTTTGCATCATGCCGCAAGTGAGGAAAACCAGGAAATGAAGTTATCAATTAAACAAGACCACAATCAAGTGATATTCTTTCCCTGGACTTTTTTAATATTGCATTTTTTCTATCCTTTTGGAAATTGATACAGAAGCTTAGCTTGAGCATGATTTGGGATGTTAAATTATAAGAAAACTCAACTGTAATCGTTAAGTGAAAGGATGGCTGGTGAATGACAGTAAAAGCAAACTGGCATTTTAAATCTAATATAAACATAGCAAAAGGATAAAAGGCAATGCTACTCAATGACTCATCTAAGCAGGTAATTTTCAATCTTTTAATGTTATTCAAAATTGCTTAAGAACTTTTGGGTATTAAATTTCCAACGCTTTTCTATGAGTATGCATTATGTCTTACCACATTACAATTTTGCCCAAGATAATTATCTTTTGGCATTAATTTTTTTTAATTCTTAAATCAAGAAAACATATTTTAAAAATTCCAGGATATATTTGAAGTCACAAATATCAAAATAATTTCACATCTAATGACTGTATTCAGACTGGGCATACTCATGTGATGCATTTTATCATAAACAATAACAAAAATTAATTAATTAAACAAAAGATGCCTTTCTTTTTGCAGTGCTCCTACAGATTTCTTTGTATTTTAACATGTACTACTAACAAGAAGAAAATAGTATTTGAAACCTTATCAGAACGGATAAATGACCTTGAGCAACATTTTGCCTTTTTTATTTCTTTCTTTTTTTTAACAAAGACTATATGGTATGTCAAATAACCAGTTATTTGGATGACTTATGAACCAAAAAACTATACAATATTTGAGCAGTGCAACTGTTCTTTTCCTTGAAATTAATCACTACAACTGCCTTACATTTGAACTCAGTATTATTTTAATCTTCACTAGAAAGGCATCTTTTCAGCAAATTAAGTATTAAAACTTTCTCATAAAGAATCATCACTAAAGAATTAATGGAATTTAAGCTAATTAAACAAGATTGAAATTATGATAGACAAAACTCTTGAAATGATATGAAAGAAAAGAACAAAAGAAAGAAAGAAGAAAAGAAAGAAAAATACAAAATTCAAAGAAACTTCGCTTTTTTCTGGTGGGAACATTCCTGCAAAATTTTGTAATTCATTTGGTTTTAAGGAAACAAAAAACAAAAAGAAAACTAAAACATTCTTATCGCGATCATGTCTCAAGTAGTAATTTTGTTTAAAATTCATTGTACCACTGAACAATGATAAAGAGAAAAGCAGAAATGTGTAATTATATAATAGCAACACAATCATATACAAACACATCTAAAAGTATTGTAATAATAATATATATATATCATGTGAGATAAAATCAGAAATTTTAAAAATTGATAAGCCATATTTATCATCTCTCATTCACATAAAATGCTTATACTAATACATATAAATACTTATGGAATTAAAACGAACAATTTTTCAACTACAAAATGACTGGTCAAAGGTTAATTTAGCTGTCATTATGTGTGATAACACATACATTTAAACAAACAAACATGTTTATATCTATAAAAATAATAATAATATTAATAATACATGTATTACCAAAAGCAAACCACCCAATCCAAACCCCTATATTATCAATATCATTGTAAGTAACGTTAAAGAAGGAATTTAAATTTCAATTGATTGGCCTAGGGCTGTAAATGCTCAATACTTGAATAACAAAGTTTTAGCAGTCAAGGGTACTTAGAATATCATGGTATGAAATTAAAGATCAAGCCAGGATTTCCATATTCTACTCAACATGCAATAGGTATAGCTCATTCTAGGTTGAGCAAAAGAGAAAACAAAAGAGAAACAAAATAGGAGAAACCAAAAACAAAACAAAGGTAATTTTTTTTTTCCCATTTGCCTTTATATTTTATAAACTCATGCCAAATAAGTGGGATGAATATTCCTTTCAATAATGTTCAAGTATGGGAATTGATTTAAATGTATGACAAATTAATAATAATAGTAACCAATATAAATATATTTTTTTTTATTAATTTCCATTCCCCACTTTTTTCCATTTTCCCATTGAATAAAATAAATTATATCGAGTCATTTTCAGGATTTGTGCACACGAAATAACATATTTTGTGGTTCTAAATGGATATACAGAAATGTTAAAACTGTTTAAGATATCAAAACAAAATACACATTCTGCTTAAATCCTTGACTGAATTTATGAAGGACATGGAATTGAGAACAGGAAATAAGGAAAATGAGAAAAAACGACACATGTACCAAAATGTTGACATGCAGGAGAGTATAATTGTGACAACTCACTGTTAACAAAGACAGCAAATATGTTTTTAAATATCCAATAAAAGAAAAGAATATAGAAAAGCAGAGAGTTCAAAGATAAAATAGAAAGAATGATCAGCAATACTTTAATGACATCGAATCCCCCCCACAACTTACAATTAAAAATAAATAAATTACAAACATCGAACGGCAGACGACAACAAAACCCATCCAAACTTGTTAAAATAACTTAAAAGACGAGAGGAGGCAATGTACTATAAGCTGAGAACTAACAAGAGAAAAGAACACGGATAATCAGTAAAACATGATTAATGAGTAGTTTCAACATAAAAGCTCAATAATTCTAGCTAAAGCTTCAACCTGCTTCTACCAATATACAGATGTGACCATATTATAGTGTTACATGTTATCAACATCATAATAAACTACAGAAACATGAGGAAGACAAAAAGCACACTCAAAGCAATGTAAAAATCACATTTAATCCCTTTTCACATAGGGCAATGTTGAGCGTTGATCAATAGTAGACGCCAAAATAACCAATCTGTCTTAAACCTTCATTTCTTGCTTTACGCAGGATTCTCTCATTTGATATGCCTGCCACAAGTGGCAAAGAGGTAACAGTTAAAAAATATTTCTAAAAATAAACAATCACTGCCAGCTTCAAAAGAGGTGAGGTCCAGCATAGCATACACCTTTCAGGATATGCTGCCATATATTTGAGCATATAATAACTTTATCAAAATAATAAGGATGGTGAAGGCGGCAATAAAAATGAGATGCCAAAAGTCATCCTTGACAAGAGATTTTTCTGCCATTGCTTCAAATTGACTTCCCTTAATGAAACTCCTCCTCACTCAAGTTGTAAATCATGTGAGGAACTCCTTAAAGTAAAAATAACCTCTTCTTGATATCTGACAGAATTAACATACAAATAATCTATTACAATAAATTTATAAGGTTTAAAAACAAAAAGGAGAATGGGTAGGGGAAGGGAGGAGGGAGGCGACCATATTCTGCATGTGTTATTCTGGGAGACAATGGGAAACTGACAACATAATTAATAATTAGATTACATTACAAGAAAAACAATATTAAACAATTAAAACTGAAATATCAAAGAAGACATACAGAGAAATAAAAACCATTCATTAGAAACAGGTGATGACGACAGAGAAAAGACGAAAAAAAGAAAAACCAAAAGAAACATAGAGAGGAAGATTGGGGGAGAGGTGACTATCCCATGGATTGCCTGATTACCAGACATACGGATATAAATAAAAATACTAAATATCATACTCAATGACAAGAAATATAAGCCTCTACACTGCCTCTAGGAATTTATAATCATCTTCTCTCAATAATAAAATCCCAACCCTACAACTGAATTGAGGACTGTTGTTCTTGTAAGGGGTTTTAGGTATACTTGTAACTAAGTGAGTACTCTTGATATGACAGACATCAAGGATAAAAAAAGAAGAAGGAAGAACAAAAACAACTAAAAGTAAGAAAAAACAAACAGAAGTGAGTTGAGTGTGTGTGTGTGTGTGTGTGTTCGCATTTAAATCAAAAAGTGGAAAAGGTCTTCAATGACGGGAAAAAAACCCAACAAACCAGTTGATTAAATCATTCTTTTTTTTTTTTTTTCAATAAAAAACCCAAATAAACGGATTAATGGAAATCAATAATGAATTTTAAAGAGAGAAAAAAGTAAATAAATTTAAAAAAGAAACACAGACCAATCTTCCATTGTCAAATATTCAACCCATGGAACATCATGGAATAAATGCACCTTCTTTTTTTTAATTCAATTTTAAGAGATAATTATTGTGAGAACTGTGTATGTAAACATTAATTAAGATGAATAATGAAGCAGTCCATTTTTGCAAGCAGGAAGCTAAACAGCTCACTAAAAGTAAAAGCGTGGGCAATCGATAGCATAGAAGTAGTAAGGTCACACAACTGAATTAACTGATTCAATTGCATGCTACCTCGTCGATCGAAAGAAAGAACATTTAATCACTATCTGGCACAATAAATTACGGTAAACTCTCTAAGGAAAAAAAATGGGTGTCTCCTAAGTAGAGAGACATGCCTATTGTGTGTTGAAGACCACGAGGGTCCCATCCGTCCTTGTCAAGGGGAGTGCTAACCTTCTCTCCTTTCTTACAACACAGCAACGACATGAGCTTCGTTGCTTTATATACAGCCCATTATCGGTATATCTATAATAAACCGTTTTAATATTCGCATATCTCTCAATAATTATAAACTTTACGACCGAATGCTTTTCAATTTAACGTAAAATTGTTGGCCTTGCATTATATTATATTAAAAAGATTATTTTTGTCTACAAGCTTGCTTGGGTTGTGAGAGATTTCAAGATTTTAGAACAAAGACACATGACGTTATGTTTATTTCCCTTGGCAATTAAAAGTAAATACACGATTATCTCCCTTACTAAGGATCGCATTGCTAATAATTGGTTTTAGCATTTTATTAACGTGACATCATCCCTTCTTTGCCAATATGTTTATGTATTCGGGGTTTGTTTGTTTTAATTAAATAGGATGGTCATATAGGCCTACTCCAAACTTCTTGTATATAATGTTGCTTTAGAAATGTATTATATTGTAAAGTGAATACCAATATATATGGCTAATAGTGTAGTTAATAAACGTGCATATATATATACTATTACATTATGCCATTATAAAATCTATAACGATAGAACAAAGCAATAACATGCGTCAATGCATATCCATGTGTATAAAAGCATAACTACCCCAAAGCAATATATACAAAAGTCTCCTGTTGATAACATAAAAAGCTGAAGATCGAAAAAAGCAACTTAAAAAAATCTAGTCAAGAGAATGAATCAAATCACAATATAACAAAGGTGACTGGATCCTTACTCATAGAACTACAGACTTTGATGATATTTTAAAGAATAGATGTACCCTATTTCTTGCTTTAGTAGCTAGAGAGCGGCAATTATTTTATTTGAACATCTATGATGTGCAGACAAGAATGAAAGGCAAGGAAGTTGATTGACTAGAAAGAAAGAAAGAAAGAAAGAAAGAGAGAGAGAGAGAGAGAGAGAGAGAGAGAGAGAGAGAGAGAGAGAGAGAGAGAGAGAG
>JASKDV010010893.1:0-16859 GCA_032466395.1 Aegires albopunctatus | reverse complement strand
AACGCCCCCTCCCCCCCCCCCCCCAAAAAAAAAGAAAGAAAAAAAAAGAAGAAAAAAAAAAAAGATACATAGATAGATTGAAGAGTGATATGAAGGAATTAGGCCTGGAGGAAGACAATGCAATGGACCGGAATGTATGGCAACAATATAGCGACATTGCATATTGCGGGACGGGTTGAATGAAGTAGAAAAAGAAAAATCTAGATCTAGATCTAGATCTAGATCTGGATCTAAATTTCTTACAACATAACTCTTTTTTTCGCCCAGCGACTCCGACTAACTGAACGCTGTATGACTTTTTTTTCACTTTTCTTTTCTTTTTCTTTTTCTTTCTTAATTTCGCCTACGCGAAAAGAGCTTGGATCTAGATCTAATCTGGACGACATAGCGTTAACGCGAACTTGACCGAAGACCATTATGTTATTTTATTCGAATCGCATCCGACGCTTTCATCAGTGCGGAGAAAACGCATTTGGACACGCAAAAGACACGCTTTAGGAAATCGACACGTTTTAGGGACTGGACACGCTTTAGAGTCTTAGAGAGAGAATAATCACGGTAAATTACACACTGATTTAACTTTAAAGAAATAGATTATTTAGCAGAAAGATCCTTTGGTCGAAATATATATGAATTTAAAACAATTCTGACGTGGAGTTAAGGTACAATCTGTCAGTCAAAATAAGGAAATTATAAGATACATTACTTGCAACTAAATAGATAGATAGTAAACAGACACGTAAATAGAGTGACAGACAGATAGATAGATAGATAGATAGATGGATGGATAGAGAGAGAGAGAGAGAGAGAGAGAGAGAGAGAGAGAGAGAGAGAGAGAGAGAGAGACAGACAGAGAAGGGGGTGGGGAGAAGGGATCAAGACTAGTATTATTGTTGATACCTTTGTGCAGTGTTCAGCATATCTTTGAATTCAGAAATAAAGGAACCTTTATGGTCAGCTCCTGTGACGTAACCATTGCTGTTAAAGACAGGAGTCAACTCTGCCTGTATGTGGATCCACAGTCCTTATCGAATGTGTAAAGTTAATCACCAAAGATTATGAAGGAACACAGGCGGAAAGTCACATGGTACACTCAAATATACATTCTTTCACATTCACGAACACTCAAATATTGACCACGCTAATAAAGATACATATATCTACCTTACTTGGCCACAGTCAATCGAAAATAATGAGTAAAGAAATTGATAAATATACATGTAAATAAATAAAAATCCTAGGTTTTTGCTTCAAATTAGTTTCTTGCTCAAGGAAACCTCAAAGATTTCAAAGAAACTTAGTGTACCTCATTTAACAATAGTTTAATTTTTTCATTATCTAAACGTTTACCGATCTACAAGTAAATATACTCGTTGATGTATAGAATCATAATGTCATCACTTGTAAATGTTTAGCTTATTTCTGAAAATATCTTGGGCCTTTGACGAAATCTGCGAAAGTTTACTCTGTGGAAGATTCCGTCAAAGTAATTTGGCGGTTTATTGCACCGAACAAGGTTGGATGTAAACTGCAGTTTATCTTCTATAACTCATTCTTTTATCAAGATTTATATAGAATGATTCAATCAGTGATGCGTTGTGATTTTTATTTGTTGTGGATAAGATAATTTTTTCCCTTTTACAGAATTGTGTTTGTCGACGTCTCGTATGTCCAGCCATCGAAATGAAAAGACGGTTTGACTTACTCAGCGAATTTCCTCCAGCATCGTGTAACATTTTCATCTGATTTTCCATCTGACCTTTGACCCCATACCATTTGCCATCCCCAAAATCGTAGGCGTAGTTAATCCAGGGCAGGTTTCCACCCGACAGGAACACAATGTGTCCTCCATACTTGAAGTGTTTGCCATTCACGGACAATCGAGATGAATCGCCTGACAGAGTGAGATAACAAACGAATAATACATGTTGTACCTACGATAAATAACAAACATAAAAATACAACCACGAAAAAGAAGAGATCAATACCAATTATGTAACAGTGCAATGTTCAAACGGACGTGATGAATATGATGTTATAACTAATGGGGTAATAATAGTAATGCCTTGGTTTGTCGGTTCTTTTATTTGTCCTTCCTGGACCATAAGGTAATCTTTTAGCCCAGACAATCCCCGTAACTAGTACATATTCCAGTATGGATCTGACAGGGTGGAGGTATGGACATGTTATCAAACCCAGGGATAAGGAGACTATCACCAATGAGACTGACCATATTATTATTGAAGCAGCTTTAATAACGATTAGTACCGCATTAACTCAAAATGATATTAATGGAAAAGAAAATACGAGTGAAAGGAAGAGGATGGGTATGAAAAAGTCCCTAAAAAGTCTTACAATATTATCACTCTTTCATGTGTTGAATTGTCTCAAGAAAATATTGAGAGTTATTGAAAGTTTACACGTTGTCATCCATCAGCACGTCTTTTTTGCACCGTTTCTACAGGCATGAGTTTTCAACTTTATGAGCGGACAAAGAAAAGAAAAAATAATTAAAGGAGGAAAAAATGCCGCGACAGACAGTAACAGCAAAGAGAAACGTATCGAAAAACGGACATAATACATGTATTATATAAATCGAATATAAAGAAGGCAAGAGCTATCGGTTAACCCCATAGAGCTTTATCTATGGTTAACCCCCACACCTCCAACTCCTTTCATCTTCTTCATCCACATAAGAAACACATTGCAATTTTATGTTGGAAGTGAGTATACAGCACCATATTATTGCCCGTATAACTATAACTACACCCCTGGTTTGTATACACAGTAGGAACTGAACCCAGACACATGTATACAGGCACTAAGAAAGCGAACAGTGTGTTCTAAAAGCTTATCTATTTCTGTTTCATAATTTGAATTAAATTGATTAAGATGGTATGAAATTGTTGTTTTTCTTGGCCAGAATTGATCTATCGTCCAACAACCTAAACTAGATATAATCTGCATTAGGCCTATATATATATATATATATATCTAGAACTGTGGATCTAGATCTATAGAATGTAGATCTAAAGTTTCACTATAGTGTCTGTATACATGTCAGCGTTCACTTTCATGTCGTATACAGACACTATGATACCTTATGATTCCACAACTCGTATGGGAATGAGTGGATCAAAGTCACATACATGGCACAGTTTAAAAAAGAAAAAACAATCCTACCTTTACTGAAAGCATTTAAATCCGCGAATCTTACGTTCTTTTTCAGTTTAATTAACTTGTTAATGTAATTATTTATGTTGTAAAAAATCTCCAATTACAACATTGAACAGAACAGCAGTCAGCAGATCAAAGATGCGCACATGACAGAAGTAATCAACTTTACCTGTGCTGTATTGTTATTAGCACCCACACAATCGAAACTAAGTCTTTGAAGACAATTCTATTGTTTGCAAAAAAAAAAAAAAAATCAAAAAAAAAAAAATCAAACAATCATCTCTATACAATAAGACTTTTAATAGCTGATTCACCGACTTGTCTTGGCCGGAGTAAAATGAGGATTTGCAACACCAACACATCGGTTGTTACAGAAACAACAAAAGCTTTAAAATAGAGAGCAAAAATGCCAAGACTTGTATAACTCGACACCAGTAATGTTGTCTTGATGCCAGATAAATTTATTCACTCATAGATAGGAAAACGCATACGTGTATAGATCTAGAGCATTTTTCATGGCAAAGGAAATCGTATAAATATCGCAAGGAAACTAAAAAGGATGTTAGTATCCTATTCAATGTATGTCGAAAGAGGTAAAATCAAAATATTGATAGACAATCTCACTTAGATGTCAATACTTCAAATGATTAAATGGACGACCCCCTTGCTGTTTAGCTGCGCTTGTCTCAATACGTTTTTCCAACTAAAATTTCCTTCTTAATTTCTTCTAAAGGAATTTGTCCTCAACATTCCTGGTCATAATTGCAGTACAATGTACTGAGCAATTCTTCAGTGAAAGCATTCCATTTCTCTGCATACATCTTCTCGTTTAACAAATCCCAAATTGTAAATATATGTAAATCTAAATTTAATCTGGTTTTAGATTTCAAGTGTATAATGTTTATCGGAATTATTGAAAGAAGAAAAAAATATTATGAAATCTTATTAGAACTTATATCCGATGATAGAGCTACTAAATAATAAATGTGATAAAAATGAGGGATTTGAGATTAGAAACTTCGTGGGGAGATGTCTTTAAGATGCAAACAAACGGATCTCCAGCACACAGTTTGCACACACTTGTAGTCAGTCAAGATCAATATCGGACGACAAGAAAGACTATAGATCTATCTATGTGTATAAATAATATTCTTAAGTATGAATATTTATAGAAACCTCATAAATATCAGTGAGATGGTTTTAGAATAGATGTGAATACGAAATGGCATCGTGGTCTGCAGGCAGACGACCTTTGAACTGCCGCTCGAAAAGTTCCTGCTTCAATTTCCGGTAGGCAGCGTTAATAATCATTTGGAAAGGCTGTTTACTCTCATTTTCTTCATCGTACTCAGATACAACATGACCCCAGGAGCGGATTATATGATGAACCAACAATGCAGAGACTACCTATAGGAGATTTAAGAGACACTGATGATACTGCACTTATATTCACAATAGCTAAAGGTATTGAAAACCTCACTAAGTCTGTAAAAGAACACAGTGCACAAAGAGGTCTAAACCTTATTGTCAAAAAGACCAAAATCATGGACACGAACAAGTGCAAGGAAGAGGCCATCATAAAAATTGATGGAGAAGAATTAAAAGAAAGGGTTAAAAGTTTTGAATACCTTGGAGCCAGGAAAGTAGCAAATGGTAAAACTACTCCAGAAATAAGAAGAAGGCTGGCAATGGCAACATCAAAATTGAAAAGATGACAAATATTTGAAAAGGGCAATGCATAGGCACTAAGATGCGGATTCTAAAAGTATAGTTTCTCTACAACAACATATGGATGTGAGGCATGGATCATCAACAAAAAAGACAACACAAAGATCCCAGCATTCGAAATGAAATGCAGTAGAAAAATCCTTAGATTACCATGGACAGAGAAGGTATCAAACGAAGAGGTGCTGAGAAAGATCGGAATAAATACCAACACTCCTACAAAATTTAAAGAAATCAAAACTTGGATACTTTGAACACACCAAACGACATGAATCACTAGGAAAACATATAATGGAAGCGAAAGTAGAAGGCATAAGAGAAAGAGGAAGACCAACGAGAAGAGGAGAACAAAAGATCTTAGCCCTTCTCCTAAATCTAGATCTATTAGAATCTAATTGTTATGGATCGAAGCCTTTTCAACCCAAAAACGTATCACTTACTTGATAATAATTAAATGATAGAGTGATCTAGATCTAGATCTATCTCTTTCTTGATCTAGATCTATCTCTTTCTTGATCTAGATCTAGCTTCTAAAAACATCGCTTGTAAAATTAGTGAGAAGAAGGCTTGATAATTATATTTAGGTGGTGCGTATTCTCGAGAATTGTGCGATAATAAAAAATCACCAATGAACACGTAAACTGGACGGTGTAGCCTAGGTCTAAACTTTTAAAAATCGCTGCAAACAGGCCTCGGCACGGCCAAACCAAAGAAAATAGAAAATTCTGTAAATTCAATCCGTAGGTATATCGAAATAAATTGTAACCTAAAATCAATTTGAGTATAATCTGTTCACACATGTATTTTCGTTAGAATTTTTAAAAGCGCCGATTCCCAAAACATGGGGCCCTAAAATAGGTGCCACGCCCCATGATCATATTCATAATATGGATTATGATATTATTATGATTATTATTATCATCATCAACATCATCACCATCATCCTGACGGCATTATTATTATTTTTATCATTACATGTATTATTATATTTATTACTAGCAGAGTACTCGGCGATGCCCGGGAAAGAGGAAAAAATAACTTATTGACTTATCAATTCTAGAATTAGATCTAGATCTAAAAAATCTCTATAATCTAGATTTAGTTGTATCTGCATATTCTTATTTTAACGTACATCATCTAGATCTAGATCTAGCGCTCTAGATCTAGATCTATATTTAATTACACATTATAGATTCTAGATCTAGATTTTTAAAATTGAATTATGCGCCTGCTAATTCTAATAAATGTAAGTGAGACTAATAATCATAACAATAGTTTTTTAATTGGATTGGATTCGACAAAGGTCTATGAATGTCGGACTTTATATTTTTTTCGTTTTCAATGGCTAGACGTATAGAGTAAAGCGGATAATTCAAAGGCAATAATGTCAATTCAATAAGCTTAAAACCACCTCCAGTTCATTCCAATTGATCATGGAAATATATGAACACCGTGTGTCCAGCGGTTTAGAAGATTAGCGGCAACACACACACACACACACACCCACACACCACACACAAGAAGTGGGATTTATATATATATAGATTGGATACAATTATTACACTTTGTAGATATTATCTTATGCTCATTCAATTCATTGGCTTAATAATTTTGGCTACAAAGCAGCTTAAAAAAAGTGTTATATTAACGAGTATAAAAAATATATATATTATTGATCTAATTTAAATTAAGAAAGACATTACATAGGCTTTAAATATATAATATTGTAAAGAAAATTGTATACATATTTACATTTACATTTTTGTATTCAGCAGTATTCAACAACATAAGTTGTACTAAGTGGAGAAAGAGTATAAAGGAAAAATGATTGATGAAAAACATGCAACCAATGATGAAATACATGAAACAAATTTCCTCAATATAATATAAAAATGTACTTTTGATATATCCTTCAAAAGTGCTAGACAAAAATCCTTATTATCAAAACATGCTTTCAACACTAATGAAATAAAAAATATGATGTACACATTGTGCAGACAACTGCTTTTTCAAAACTCTTGAAAGAAAAGAATAATTTAATCCAAGATGGAATTCTTACTTTTATTATCAGTATTAATTTTAAAAAAATAAAAATAAAATGAAATAAATAAATTAAAACAAAAATTCTGTTCAAAACAAAATCTAAGAACAGAACAATATGTTGATCAAAGTAGATGGTATTTAACTACCGATATTCCAAACTTTACTTTTCAGTAAAGAGAGCACCATTTTTATTATGGAATGTTAACAAAGTTTCAAACATAAATAAAAAAATTAACAAAAAAATAGCAAAATTGGTAACAAAACAAACAAATAATAGAACTGGTGTCAAATCTATTAGCAAATTGATATAATATTGGTTTAAGGATTATCAGAAATAAATGAGACAGTCTTTAAGTTAGATTATGAGTTAAAAAGAAAATTGCTGTCCAGGATCTCTTTACTATAAACATCATAAACATAAAATTTCCTGTAAAACCTTAATTTTATAATCAAAATAATAATTTTATTTATCTAATAATATTAGTTTTTGTTGAAATAATTCTTTTTCTTTCATCTGCATGACACAGGTTTTTCAGATAGCTAGGTTGGCATGTGAAGCATATGATAAAAAATTCTTATGTTGTATATCAGGACAATTCAAATTCTTGCTCATAATTGTTTAAAAAAACAACAACCTAAAACCGAAACAAAATAAAAAATCCAAAACAAAATAAAAAACCTAAAACACAAACCTTAAAACATTTAACTTGTTTATCCTTATTTCTTCTTAACTTTGAAGCATATCTTATTATTTTCAAATATTTAAACTTCTCATTTCCATTGTATTCATTTATATATTTTATTTAAAAGATAAGATCTGAGTAGCAACTACAACAAGCCTTTTTTACTAACATCCATATAAGAATCATTGAAGCGAGATTTTAATATCCTTTTCCTCTAGTATTACATAATGTATAAGAGGGAACACACAATAAAAAAAGCAGAGAAGAATACGACTTTAACAAAACAACAAATTGAGAACTTGCAGCTCTAAAAAATTAGTTTAAGAAAGAATTCACATAATCTTGGCACTGGATTTCAAAATATGAGGGTTATTGCTGGGTAAGAAGAAATATAGTACAGTGACCGTATTGCAAAATAGTAGAATAAAACCTTTGGGAATCGACAATTATTTAGTAATGGTTTCTGTAAATCAATAAAAAAACAATCAATGGAAGTGATACAGTAAAAAATATATATTCTTTAAACAGTAAACATCAGACGCAAGTCTTCTTAAAGCTATAGACTCATCATTTTCAATGTTATATAACTCATTCTCTTCTTGTATATATCAAATATAACGCTTGATAATTACACGATTTTACAAAGGTGAATAAGTATAACTTAAATATTGCATAGTCTTCATGAAGTGGAAATCGTATGGGTGAAATAAAATGAAATGTATAAATGACTGGCAAATTATATTTTTTTTATTATACATCTCCAAGAATAGGAGTGATACTACATTCAAACTATCATAATAACATCTACGATTATGTCTCTGGAAATATTCTTGTTGACATATACCGGTATGCTCATCGTTTATTGGCTAATTCATTTTTGCATAGTTTGATTCATACAGATTTTTGGGCAGAGAATGAAATTCACATTGATACCCAAAAGTGGGAAAGAAAAACTTGATGCAATCTGAAAATATTTCATGCGGCTAGCACACATTTTAATATAACATCAAACATGAAGTAATGTAAAAAGTCTAATAAAATAATTTACCTGACCGATCACATGTCTTTGACTGAATGTCGTTGACTTTTACTTGACCTTGCAAAATTATAAATATCTTAAAATAGCTAAGATTTAAATAATGCCAAGTGCCATAAATATTTATTAATTTATAAATATAAAACCCCCAAATTGTTATGAAATGCAAGCATTTTGCAGACATTTATATAAATAACTTAATAGGTATGATACATGCTTAAGTACATAAATTTAAGTTTGAAAGTCAATAACTAAAAAAAAAGGATCAATTCTTTGTTCATAATGTTACTAAATCTCAAAGTATTTTATTTATCATTTAACTCTTTTATTACCAAACAATATAATACTCTGTCACTCTTCACATAGTAATCATTAATTGCTTATTACATTTCTTTCATTTTTTCCCCCCTCACCTCTGTATCTCAATGCTTAGTAAATTGATTATACGAATAAGAAGTATAAAACTAAAACAGTCCGAATCCATGTTGGAAGCATTAACATAAAAGGCTATAGATACTGACTTATCTCTACAAAGGGATATAATCAATTCTTTTATTGATACAGTATGACATAGTAATAGTCAATAGAAATACAGTTGTAGAGACTTGATTGTGACATTAGATTTTTTGGGTCTCAAGCTTATTTCCGCCTACATATAAAAATTTCTGAGATAAAGTTAATATTCTCAGATATAATTAATTGACCTGATGTGATAGTATTAGATTTAAATACTACACTATAGTCAAAATGAAAAAAAGTGGTCATTATGAAATACTTATACTTTTGGTATTATAAAAACTAATTAATGTATCTTAATCTTAACTTAATAAAAAAATTGTCAATGAAAGGGTTAATCCATGTTCTTCAACTCTGCATTTATTCTCTAATCAATCTATGAAAAATCAATGTCACAACTCTGTTACTAGGTCCGATCTATGGTGAGAACGTGACTGAGGATTGCGTGAATATTGGTCAGAACGATGCATTGGCCCTGACTTTCTGCTTTGAATATGACTGTTGGGATAGCTGCCTTCTTGAGAAGATCTGTGCTGATATGGACTACGACTGGACTGTTGTTCTGAGTACTGTAAATGACAGAATTTTTGAAAATTAATTAATCCATATATATATATATATAATGATGACAAGATACGACATATTGGGTTACATTAACAAATCTAGTGAATTTTAGATTTGTTGGCAGCACCACGAACGACACTAGAAATTAATAATAATAATAATAATAATAATAATAATAATAATAATAATAATAATAATAATAATAATAGACCTGGTGCTCTGGGCACTTTGCAACAACAATCATGATATAAATAACACTGTCAAATGATACAAAAACATCAGTGTTGAAATTATTTTAAAAAAATGGTTGATAAGCATTAATAATTTCAATCATAAGCACTGTACAAAACAGTCAAGCCCTGCTTGAAAATAGACCATCACTGTGCGCCTACTATCTATAATCAAATAGCTATTCACCTGTATAGGATGGTGTCGGTATGAGTTTCCTGTTGGTGATACCAGAGGCGAATGTCCCGATGGAGTTCCACCGCTCTGGCGGCTGTGAGAACCACTGTAACCACTACTGGATATTGACTGGCCAGAATGCCCACGCATGCGTATTGCTTTTTCAGCCCACCCTTGGTCTGTGCGGGATTGAGTCCGTGGTGATATGTCAAGGTAGTTGCTGGAGTTTAACACATTGTACCTTTCAGGTCCATTACGGTCTTGGTGATATGAAGATCTTTGATTTAAATTATTTCTGTGAAAGTGAAAAGAACAACTGGATTTCTTTGACTATATATAAAAAAGAGGATACAATAAATAAAATTATGATAATAATTCTCACTAGTCTACTTTCAATATAAAACTTCTCTTTTTTTTTATATCTTAAATGTGATCATGATCTGAAATTGAAAAAAAAAAAAAAAATCATTTTCTTTATTTGATACAATTGAACCAAGGTGCTCTACTCCTCATTTGCTGGAAAAATAATCTTCTCTCGAAAGAAAATTCATCTCACACTTATTGAATTAAAAAAGAAGAATACAACAACAAACAATACATGCCTATACTATAAAATTTATAAAAATAACTAAAAGAAAAACATGTGTAGATTATCCCAAGTTATAAATACCGGTATACAAAAATGTATAGACAAATAAAGCAGTAGGCTATATGGTTTGATAATTAAGATTAAGTAAAATTTGCACAAGCATTGCATATGGCATTGATGGTACAACAGTAAATTGAAAATAGCATGGACATGCTTAACAGATTTGATGGTGGTTGAAAAATTACTAAGGCATGCTTTCATTGGGTGAATGAAGATTAAGCATGTGTTTCTAATTGGTGACATCTTATTTAAAATTGTAATAAATAATTATCAAATTACAGAAAAAGAAGGTCTCTCTTCATTTAATGGCATTGAGATAAAGTTATTATTAAGAATAGAGGATAGAGTAATTTTCTGTTATTTTAAAAGGAAAAAGATCAAAATAATGAATTAATGTAACGCATCGATTAATAATAATGCAGTATTTTAAGTAATCGTATATGGAACCCTGCAATTATCATGAACACAACAGATATAGGAATAAATAGCAGGAATAAATCATAGAAAAATTTAAACTAGATAAATAAAAAACCCTGAACAAAACCGAATAATGTATTTTAAATATATCACGTCTCATACTTTCTGAGATGTTATATTTCTCATGTATGTCAATAAAAAGATTATATTCTTAATGAATAATTTCCATCTATGAAATGAGGAAACTTGACATTAGAAAACTGTTGAATTAGAGCATAATGTTCAGCCAATTGATAACACAAAATTATACGGAAAGGTTTAAAAAACAAAAGCTTAAGGAAAAATGATAAAGTTTATGAACTGAATTAAGATTTTAATTGGTTGTACAGCCCAGTCAGCCATGGTTGGTTATCAGAGGGCTTTAACTGTCATGTCACATTGGGACATATGTCAATGAAGCTATGAAAATGAATTTAAACAATTTGTTAAAAACATTGATGATTAGTTGAATAATGTTGATTAGGAGACATCCTCTTACCCATGACTATATCTTGGATTTGATCGATATCTAGGAGGCGTCTGTGTTTGAGAAGAATCTGCTGTTACTCCGACACTGACACGAGATGGACTGGTAGAGGGAGCCTCCCAACCTCTTTCATTTGGTGTGGCATCTTGGAAATCCTGGTACAAATTTCTGACTGGTGCCTGTTGTCCTCGACTTTGTTGTGGAGAATTTCTAACATCATTTTGATGCTTGAGATTTCTATGACTCATGAAACCGGGATTAGCTCTGTCGTAATTGTTTTGTGATCTGTAACCAGGTCGTTCATGCGTACCTGAAGCATTTCTATTGTAACTATTGAGAAGATTTTGATGTGGAGAAGAAGAAGAGGCTTTATTGTCATTGTTGAAATAGACAGGGTTGTGATATGCATTTGTGGAGAGGTTTTGGGGTGAATTTTGTGGATGGGATGGCTGGTGAATCTCCGGGTGAAAGTTACTATGGTGCAGCTCTCCTGCGCTGTTAGGTCTGCCAGGACTTGAACGGGATGATGTCTGGTTACTCCTCAATCTTCAAAAGTTAATCATGTTTAGAAAAAACATAGGAGTTAATTCAAACGGAACATACATGTGACAACATGTTGGATTATAAACATGAATGTTTTCTTTTAATTTCAAAAGAAATAGAATTAATTAATTTTATGTTATGTCATGCAATATTTCAAGCCCCCTCCCCGCTCCCCTCCAATATAAAAAAACAACAACAAATCCAATGGCAAAACTGTTATTAGAAAAAGAACAAATAAAAACTACAGAGTACCTGTACCACCTGATTATATACCATTAGACCAATCATAGAAAAACCTAATTTTTTTATGTTTAAGTCATTTTAGCAAAAACAAAAGAATCCCCCTGAACCCAAAACAACCCCCTTCCCACCCCCTAAAAAACCCACAAAAAGCCATTAGTGATTAAAATCAACTCGATAGATGAGTTATACTAGAGTACCTTGACCTCCAGGGAAATGGTTCTATTTTCAACGTTTCAGCTATTTAAAAAACAGACTTTAAAATAACTCAAAATTTGTATCACAGTGGTACACGTACCCTAAATCTCATAACTTAACTCTTTGCGACCATAGTTTAGTTTGTTTTCACTACAATACAGGACACAGGAGATTGATGACCTTAGTTAATGGTTCACAAAGAGTTAAATCTAATGAATCTCTAAAATTTAACAATGAAATAAAAACTAATGTACTAGACCAGCACCTCTTTAAATATTTTTTATTGAATACCGGAAATCTGAAACCTGTAATGTACATCATGTAAAGGCATTTGTTGAAGTAATGAGACAAAGGAAGAATAAGTGTTAAAGAATTTTTCATTTCAATTTCCTGCCCTCATGTAATAAGATTTCAATTTGAATAGAAAGATCAAGAAAAAATGCTAATGTCTCACTAGATAATCAGTTATGATAATATTTGAAAGTAAATAAGATACTGGCTTTCTACTAAACTAGAAGCAGAAGTGAAATGATTTATAAAAAAGCTTTCAAGAGAGAGTAACCATAATTTGATGATATATTTTCAGCAGAAACCTTTTAATTTGGATTCTTTGGGAATGATTGATAACTGCGAAATATCTGACTTTGAATAAGGATCTTGATAATAATGTTCACTTCAGCAATATAAATAGCAAAGTCTCAATGGTTTGAGTTCTTTGCTTCCTTTTCAGGGGTTTTATTCTCATTTAAGATACTATCTTCTACTTTCACTTCCAATTCAAATCAAACAGAAAATGGAGACATCAAAATCTAGATCTTGTAAAGCATGTACATCATGAACATTGCTAAGCATTATAAATGTGACAGCTTTGAAGAGTGGTAAACACAATGTGACTTATGAGAAAAGAGAAGACAAATCATTGAAAAAACTTTATCTAGCCTTGTCTGGATTCAATTCCATTCAAAAATCCTAGACCTTGGTCTTCCTAGTTTCACATCGATGCCTAATACGCTAGAACAAAAGCGAAGCTGGTCTATTACCATAAAATTTTGGCATGTGCTTGCCTCTGGCTATGCTAATTTAACTCTAACCCCATTCCCTCCCATCCCTCACCCTATATCCAAATAATTAAGTTGTTATTACATGTACCATTGCAAGGCAGGCTTACACGTGAAAATGTGGCTTGAAAGAGACCTGATATAAGAATTTTGATACCCACATAATTGAAAATCGATGTGATTTGACCAATCATCAATTCAATTTATCGGTCCAATGCAACAAAGACAACAAGGACAAAAAACTCAACTTATTCTTTACTAACTTTCAATAAAGCAAAATTCAAATTATCATACTTTGTTTTCCGAGGTTTCAACTGAATCATATACTTAAATTACTGAATATATCATAGTAATATAGATTTTACAAATCATGAATACTTCTCGAATTTCTCTCTCAAAATGAAAAGTTTAATGCAAGTTAAAAAATGCATGGGTTGAGACATGGAGTTAAGAAATCTTAACCCCTTCAGTGCCATGTCCCAGAACTATGTTGCCATTTGTGCGATGTTCCTGGAAAAGTTACAGGCCCATTTCATCACCTTTTATTTGAATCATAAAATGGTCAAAGAATTTTATGTTTTGTTCATTTGGTTATCATTAATTCCAGTCAACCATAGTTATTTATCCCAGAGTCTAAAATTTCATGCCACCATTGGCCTTGTGTACATGACAAGATCTATTTCAAGAATTATTAAAACACATCAAGATCTAGATCTAGATGTGAGTGTGTGAAATTTCTTTGCTTTATGATTAATTGTTTGAATGAAATTAATATTTTTTATCTATAGTTCAGCGTACAACTCTCAATATCTACTATTTTGGCCTGTAAGTAACTTATGATGGTGGCACTGAACGGGTTAAAATCAAAAGAAAGAAATTCTCCCTTTAGCATATGGAAGACACACACAAGGATATCAAGATACAATAAGATCATTATAATGGTGACTCAAATTACAAACCCTTTTATAATTTAAGATTCTCTGATCTTATCCATTAATCTTAAATAAGTTACTGGAGGCAGACTTTAAAATCGATTATTGTTCAACGGTAAGTCAATGGTTTGAGATCTATTTTGGAATCATAATAAAATGCGGGCCCTATATTCTCATAAAAAGTTGGAATTAAAATCAAATAAATAACAATCTTAATCTGAGGAGGATGAGAAATCTATAAAGGAATTTATCAAAGGAGACTGCTACCAAGAGAAAAAAAAAAAGAAGAAGAAAAACAGAAAAGGAAAAAAAGAAAAAGAAATAAAGATGAAGAGGATAAGGCCTCAAGCAAATTTTTACAAAAGAGCTTGACGTATAATCATATTTTGCCACTGTGTATTATATTCATAGATGAAACAAAAGATTGAAATGATGTTTATTATCATTCTAAAACTCCTTTAAAAAACTTGATTCTTTGTATTTGCCAAGTAATTGACAACACCAAAATACAATCAGAAATAATAAGAGTAAGATGGATATCTAGAGGAATTTATACAAGTATTTTCAAAGGATTCAATCTTACAAGAAAAACAAACCAGCCCACATATCACTTCTTTGAAGATAAAATATACATTTTGTTCTGCTCTGAGCTAGGCAAGTTTACCTACCTGACATCTTATCAATCCCCATTACATTTAAAAATCAAATGAGAACCTAAAACAATAAAAAATAAATAAATCCACACTTTTTCTTTAAACATCGGTACATGAGTAAAATTTGGAAGGTGCACATTCATTACATGGTGCATGAGAGAAAAAAGAGCCTTCACCTGGAAAAATCTGGATTACGGCTGCCATGCAGATGATCTCCATAGTTAGAAGCAGATGATGAAGAGAGATTATTTTGGTTAGACAATACGTAGGATGAATGAAGAGATTGAGAAGTACTTGGGTGATCATGGGAGCTACGTCCGTGCGATGGTGGTGATAGCAATGAGGATGAAGGTGGAATGGAGTGGTGATATGGTGATTTTGATGGTGGGTTAAGATCGTTGCCAACAATTTTTTGTTGTGACACTGGCAGCTCTGTGTCTCTCCTTGAGCTAGGCGGTCTCTTATCATTGTCTCCACTTGGAGATCTAACGAGATACCTTTGATTCCTCTGAATGTCATGGGACCGAAGTGGCGGTGACTTAAGAGCATATGCACTAGTTTGATTTGAAGACTGCTGTTCATGATATCGAGAATTCCTGGAATAATTAATGTCTGATTTAGCATCTCTACTAGAAATGCGAGAGATAACAGTTTCATGATCACTAGCTGCATAGGTTTTGGAAGCAGATGAGATGTGGGATGGGGCAGGGGGTCGTTGGTGATGGCGAGATGATACATATGATCCGTGTGACTCATACCCAGACTGAGGATAATCGGGACCAGAGCTTTGGTAGGATATTCCCTTTGGAGAATGAAGTGAACTGTACGGAGGTGGCTGTAACATCAATGATAATAAAAATTATGTAGGATAATTTTATAATGCTCATTGTACTTAAGTATTGTAAAATATGCACAAACATTTTAAAGAAAGTCCATGGATTCATCTTTATATTTTGAGAGATATCAATTTACAAATATCAATCTTACACTATTAATCTATAAATAACCTTGCTCTTAAACAATCGTTACATTATCATAATTGATTAAGATATCATTATACTAATAATTAAAATTTCAGTTTTACTCAATGATAAAAACGTACAATAAAAATAAAGAATGGGATAGAAAGATATGAACCACTTGAAATTATTAGCATAAATAAATAATCCTGGATTAAAGAGATCTAGGATTTATAGAAAAGTAAGTATTTTACTTAAATTGGTAGACAAGTTTAATTCAACAGAATTTTATCACCCATCTCTCTCTGATTAAAACGTTTATAGCTTTAGTTTAGTACCTTCTCATCCATGGAGCTTCCATAAGTGGTGTATCTGGTGCAAAGAGAAGCAGAGAATAAAAAAAATTTTTTTATCAAAAAACATCATATGAATTCCCTATACCTTTCACGAAGATACTAATAGTTAGTTAGTTAGTTAGTTATTTGAAGTTTAAGGGCTCAGTCAACCACTAGGGTTATCTCAGAGTCCATGAAAA
>JASKDV010010782.1:0-15000 GCA_032466395.1 Aegires albopunctatus | reverse complement strand
TATAATATGATTCAATGCAGGCACACATAGGGCAAAATAATTTGAAGTTCTTTTGTTAACTTTTTTTTTTAATGAGACTGGATATGATTTTCGAATTAATATTTAATTTTCCAGACATCCTATGATAAGTACATGTCGTGCATTACAATCTCGATATTATCGGTGTAACCTAAGGAATTTAATTCTAGGCTAAGAGTTAATTTGTCGCATTTTTTTCCGAAAAATTGTCCAATATGAGCGTCGTCGGGACCAGGAAATTATGTCGTTATACGGAGGATGTCGTTATAGTGCAACTAAAAATGTTGTAGTATTATAACAACTGTACACATGGCCACATTTTTAAAAAAAACATTTATTTATTATTTTTTTTTTTGGTTTGTTTTCTGGGTTGTTGTTGTTGCTTTTTTGTTACAACACTTTTTTTGATGGTGCAAAGTAATGGTTACCGCCATATCGATGTCGTTATACAGGATTTTTACTAAAATGTATGTCGTTATGGTGAGTTTCTATGTACTTGTAAACAAATTTGTCACCAAAATGTTTGTTAGCGTCAATACTGTCATTGATCTTTTTATTTGCACTAAGAATTGTTCTGCAGTGCTTTTTCACCCATTGCACTTTGTGTTCGTCGCCGTATTGATTCACAATTTGTAAAAAATCGTCATAATTGTCGAAAGCTTGACCACTTCGAATTTCCGCCATGGCTCCATCAAATAACTTTACGAGTTGTTACCCTTGACATCGAGCCGGGCGAATAGTCTCACGCTATTTGTGTAACCGGCTGCTGGACGAATAGTCTCATGCTATTTTGGGTACCCAGCTGCCGGACGAATAGACACTCCCAATGAATAAATAAATAACTTTCAATTGGTTGCCTACGTCTTGGCCATTTGATTACCTATTCCAAAATTATGAATATATTGTTTTCATTTATATTTTTTTTCAGGTCAATTTCCAAACTTCTGCCAGTTTGTACAATATCACACTTCTGCCTGGCTAGAGAACAAACATAATCATCTTTACTTAAGATGGATGGATCAATTTTTGAAGACAAAGAAGGTCGTAGCAGATGGAACAATCATTTGGAGTATATTCTTACTTTTTCCAACAATGCTATTGGATTAGGAAATGTTTGGCGATTCTCATATCTCCTCTATACGCAAGGAGGGATGGCATTTTTGGTTCCCTATTGCTTATCTTTAGTTATATTTGCATACCCTCTTCTGTCTTTAAATGTATTTTTTGGACAGTTTTCAAGTCATGGACCAGTTACGTGTTGGAAATGTTGTCCTATGTTCAAGGGCATTAGCTACTCTACGCTGTTTTCTTATATCATAATAATTTCGTATTATCAAATTCTCGTCGCATTGGCCTATGTTTACCTCTTCAGCGCAATGGACGCCAATCTTCCGTGGATCTCGTGCAATAATACCTGGAATACGTGTGCCTGTCGGACCTATTCAATGAACTGGACTCTGCAAGATTCAACTTCTTTGATCGGCAAGGATTGTAGCTCAACACATTTGACTGTAGATGACAGAAAGACGCCCGCCGAGGAATATTTTTATAATAAAGTGTTACACAAATCTTCTGGGGTCAACGAACTGGGCAGTTTGAACATGTATTTAGTTTTATGCCATTTGATGAATTCCATCCTTGTATTTGTCTGCATCTTTAAGGGCGTTACCACTCTTGGAATAACGTCATATCTGTTTAACGCATGCATTTGGGGTTTACTTACACTTCTAGTTATACGAGGATCGTTATTAGAGGGTGCATCAGACGGAATCAGTTTTTATCTGACGCCTAATATTAAGAAACTAGCGTCTGGCAATGTGTGGTACTTGGCTTTAGCTCAAACTATGTTCTCCGTGGATTGCATGGGACCATCAGGAACGTATGCTAGCTATAATAAATTCAATTATCCCATCTTCAGAGATGTGTTCCTTATCATAGTTTTAGATACAAGCGCAAGCATCCTTGCTGGGTTTGCTATGTTTTCTATTCTAGGCAGCTTGGCAAGAATCAAGCACGCTGAATTATCTGAAGTGGTTACCTCTGGACCAGAACTCGTGTTTGTTGCTTGCCCGGAGGCACTTAGCGGCATACCAGGTGGTCAAATGTGGACCATTCTCTTATTCTTATTGATAGTTACCTTGGGGATCAGTTCCGTGCTCGGTGCGGTGGAGTTCATCGCTGTGTCGTTTATTGACGAATTCCCGAATTTATTCAAGAAAAATCGCGATATAAAGTATCGCATGGCAGTTTGTGCAGGATTATTTCTTACGGGACTCCCTTTCACCACGTATGGTGGAATGTATCTCCTTGATCTTGTCGACTACTGCCTCAACATCTCACTTCCTGCCATGGCTTTGGTACAATTTCTGGTCGCTGCTCTTGTCTATGGCAAAGATCGTTTAGCTGAAGACATGTTTTTAATGATGGGTCACTCGAAATTTAACCACCGCCTATTCTATGGGTACTACCAATGGATGATAAACATTTTCGGACCACTTTTTGTCATTTTTGCCATTCTTAGTGCTTTCATTATATACGAGCCAATAACGAGTCGGGGCTTCCCAGTCTGGGCAGAGGTATACTCCTGGTTTCAGTTCTGCTTCCTGTTGATATGGATCCCTGGTTATTACCTTTACAGATATTATCGTACAACTGGCACATTGCGCATGACGTGGGAAACCACTGTGAAACTGAACATGCCTACACGCGATTGGGGTCCGATGGACAGAGAAAATTGCAAGGGACGATATGATCGTCGGTCCACAAGAGTGGATGGAACGTGGGAGGACACTCCACTTGATGAGCCAAGTAATCAGCAATTAGAATCAGAAGTTCTGGTATCTCCATCAACGGACATCGATGGAAACTTAATTGAAAATGACAAAGGGGCCATTGGGATTGAGAAAATCGAGGAAACTGATGACAGATGACATTTCTAATGAGGGTTCAATGGTCATTTATGTGACACAATAAACTGCAAACGCTACATTCTTCAATGTGATAATTTTAATATGAAATCGTATTCCTGGCTTATAATGATAATATGTGAATTTTGGGTATTCAGTTTTCAATTCAATAAAAAATTATTCATTCCAAAATTGGGCAATTATTGCAAGAATTAGATTCTAGCTGGGTACCCAGCTTCGCCCGGGATAAAGAGTACATGGATCAATGTTTAGTGATGAGGTAAACCATTCATACTTCCAAATGAATACTAGGAATAAGATATTGCTGTCCGCTCCGCTAAAGCTCATTGCTTAAATTAATCCTAGGCCTAGAATAAGAGATGAAATAGGCCTAGATCCAGATCTTGATTTAGATATAGACAGATAAATCTTGGTGCAGTGTTGTTTGTAATAGATAACAACAACGCGATGATAGAAAATTAAATGGTTTCATTTCAGTTCAAAAAGTGCTAAAGTGCCAAGTCTAACCAAAATTGGTATCAAGTTCAACAGAAGACATTAGTTATATAGTAATTTTCAAATCGAAAAATTCCTCTGTGAACCTAAAACAGGAGATAATTGTGGCGAATGACCTCACAATTTTGGTTAAAGTTTCCCCACACTCATTATTGAGCATAGAGTTAATTTTTTAAGGCATAAGGATTAGCGTGGTGGTGGTTTTGCCATATTGCTTTCCATGCCGACACCATGTTCGCCGGATCTAATAGATATAGCTACCCACTCACTGCTGGATCGACAGGGAAGACACTAATTAAAAATATATAAATTAAAAAGTGAATAAATCCTTTCTTAAAAAAATTTAGTGTTCATTGTGGGCTCCCCTACCTGAATTTTTGCGCATCACTGCAGATCTACTCAAAGACTTGAAAATTACATAACTGTTTTTTTATGAAACATTATACATCGGAGCAGCGACATGACCCCTATATTTCAAGAAAACATGGCTCTATTAGCGTTAAATAACAATCACATCTTTGATACTACAATTTATTCAATTGACGCCTCCCTATTTTATCGCCAAGTAGGCTTTAACCCAAGTGACGTCATCAAAAGGTGTGTTGACTGGTACGCATGCTGGACATATTTTGTATTCATTTCTCGAATTGCTCTGTCAGTTGTATGTAGCTGTGTCAGGAGTAAAAAGCTACAAAGAAGCACAAACTTCAAATGACTCTAGATCTAGAATCTATAATGTATAATTAAATCTAGATAAATATAGATCTAGATCTAGAGCGCTAGATCTAGATCTAGATGATGTACGTAAAAATAAGAATATGCAGATACAACTAAATCTAGATTATAGAGATTTCTAGATCTAGATCTAGATTCTAGAATTGATAAGTCAATAAGTTATTTTTTCCTCTTTCCCGGGCATCGCCAGGTACTTTGCTAGTTCTTTATATGAACGCTCTTTACATTTACTTGAATTGTTGAAAACATAACTCTTTCTTTCACTTTCACTGTTGAATATTTTCTTTCATCATCATTGTAACATTGTAACCCAATTGCATTTTTTCAATAGCAAATTGTGTAGCTTATTTCAATTATTTGCAGTCATAGTAGTAATAAAGGGTACACAAAAAAATATGTCCTCAGCTTTCACTACTTTCAGGTCTGGTAATTAAGGAAATCGTTCATCAATTTAAATGAAAATTACTGTACACAAAATTCAAATATTTTGTATTCAAATTTCATTACATCAGCTTGCTTTAGTTTGTAATGACAAAGATTTAAAAGTTTTAAACATGAAAATTAATTATGGCATTTTGATTTCTTGTTATAAAGTGCACTTCTCAAATTTTCAGTTTGGGCATAGGTCTACCTATATACCTATATGTATTATACATGTCTAGAGAACATAATGGATTTAGATTTTAACCTCCCGATAATTACAAACTTAAGTTTAGCCCACTTAATTCAAATTCCTTGGGATATGTTGATGAATTTGATTTATCTGAGTTCGAATTACGATTTCATTAGCTTCCATCGTTATTGCTAAACCTAGGCCACCTGGTGGACATAATTTTTACCGCTTTATTTTATTGCTAGGCCTGGCATTATACGGATTTACTGTACTACAATGTATATCAATTCAATATTAATAACAAACCAGCCTTTTATTACTATGACTAGGACTCCAATTCAGGATGGAGTAAAGTTCATGGATGGTAGAGACGCACTTAAACTAAACAGTCATTAATATTAATTCCATGAAAATTCAAATTATGACTTCAAATTATCAATTGGGCCAGAAATAGTTCACATTAATTGTGATTTGTTAACAAAGCCATAGAAGACAAAATGCCTCCTAGACTCTTTTAATAATCCAGAAATTTGAATTATCAAAGTTCAAATTATGTGGACTCCACTGTAGGCTTAGCAAATTCTTTCCAACATTTTCTGCATGTCTAGTTTTCTTTCATGAAATTTGATCTTTATAATGAATTTCTATGCTTATCACCTTTTGAGCAATTTATCATCATTGAAAAACATTTCTCTGGATTCTACTTATATTTTTAACAATATTTAGATCTGGACTAGATGTATAGATTACTAGATTCAGTTTAGCAATGGTATTTGATTTAATGAGGCAGATACATGTACATGTAAATGTAATGAATGCATTAAATTTAAAGTTAAAGCATATTTCTTCAAGAAAAATTTGAAAGAGGTTTCCGAAACAAAAAATGGCATACAAGATCAATGAAGAAACTGATTCAGATCTCTAAAACTGGATCTACAAACAGGGTACTTTAATGTGGAAAACCACTATTGGAATAAACACAGAAAATATTATAATGTTGAAAATGTGATTGTTTCTCAAGATGATAAGCCAGGAACTCTTTTATCTCATAGTCATAGAAAAATCACAACTTATCTCACATTATGACATGGACAATTGGAAGACAATAACGAAAACTTATTGGTAAACAACTATAATTGTGTTAAGAAATTTTTAAAAATTCTTTCTTTTTTTGGATGAGTTATCTGCTCTTGAAGTTGGGGCCAATTTTTTTTTTTATTCAACACTCATGTTATGTAGTTTATAGACTAAACACGTTTGCTTTTCTTGCTATGTCATTTTGTTTATATAAAAATGTTTTAATTTATAATGAAAATTAATGCTTTAAGTGAATTTCCATTGCATCACATATTACACAGGCTTATATGTGTATATGTTTCGTTCATTGAAAAACTTTGATAATCACGCTTTTTGATACAATTTTTACAAATTATTACTGAAGTCTGAAATGATGATAAGTAAATGTAAAGCCAATGTTGAGTATTAATAGAATAAAAGAACAAGAATATATAAATCACTCAACTAGAAAAGAAACATATATATAATAGGCTGAATAACCTTTGTCAAGAAATAAATAAACAAACAAACAAACAATTACAAATCTAGATAAAATCAGATACACTTAGCTTAGACTAGGAGATAAGGTGTGTCTATATTCTAGTTCAGTGATTTATAATATGTCTTGTTCTTTTTTTCTAAAGTGATAATGATGTGATTTTTGTGGCATGTGTGTATGGGTTTGTATATCAATGATCAATCAATATCTGCATCTCTGTCACAACTCTGTGTGGATACAGTAGTACACGGCTACAGCGGGATTTTACCAGAGTCCCCTTTTTTTTTTACTATGTAAACTCTATAACCTGTGCTCGGACACAGCGGGGCAAGGAAAAGCCCTAACTCAGATACAACGGGAGTGATCGAGCGAGCTTTAGGCCTAGTTTACGGTACTTTGGCTTTGCTTTGTGATTGGCCAGTCCATTGATGAGAGAGGTGAAGCAGACAGCAGAGAGAGATGGTGCGGAGTGACGCGTTATATGCTACTGCTACACGAGCCACTCCAAAAGTGATGAGTCATAGTCATAGGCCTAGTCTAGCCAAAAAAAAGTGAAAAGAGGAGAGCGTGTAGACGTGTAGTGTGTGATTCCGGTTCCCGATTCCTTGCGATCATTGATGCGCACGCCTCCACTTCATCAGTTCTACAGTGCCGGTACGATAGGCCTACGTGTTTAGGCCTAGACAGCACATTGCACTCTGCACAAGCAACAAGAAAAGATGGCTTCCATTAAAGAGAAAAGGAAATGCTTTAAAATAATCATGTGGTTTTAGAATTATTTCCGGTAATTACCCTTTGCATGCCTACAGCGGGATTTTTCTTCTGGTCCCAAAAGTCCCGCTTTAGCTGTGTACTACTGTATAATGTTTGTCTGTATGCTCTTGTGAGTCATTTTATTTAACATTAAGTTTTAAGTTTAATGTAAAGCTTCCAATAATGAGCTAAACAAAACAAAAATGAAACCCAAACAATCTTTACCTTTGACTTTAACTTGAGAATGAAAATAATCATCAGATAGTTTGTATGACTTAAGTAAAAGAAATTTAATGAAAAGTGATTCATGGAAAAAAGAACTGAAACAACACTAACAATAACAAAGAAAATGTACTACCATTGTAAACTATATCTAAAAAAATTCTTTGAAAAACTTAATAATTCATGGTAGTGGTAGACAATGACCTTGGGTAGAATTAAGTCAAGCCTCATTGGGATATATGTATGCAAGGTGAGGTTTTATTTATACTTATTATTACATTCAGGTTCAATTGCATCCTGTTTTGCAGAGTGAAGGGAAAAGGGTTTTACAAACTTTGTTGAATTTTATCCCTTTTTCATATCCATATAACTGTAAATAAATTGTATTGTGCTATTTAGAAGACAAAGGTTGTTTCAAATCACAACTTTTCATTTGTATATATCTTTGTCCGCCTTCGTAGATGTCTAGATTAATTGATTCATATGCAATGATTGTTCGATGCAATGTTAAAGTGGATGAATAAGACTGGGGAGGCCTTTTATATAGTTAATATAGCAGGGCCTTTATCAAGGTAATGGTAGATCTTGTGAGAATGATTGGTAATGGATATTCATTATATTATTGTTTATGTACTATGATAAGCCATATAATATTATAGGTAGATTTTGATCAAATGTTATTAAATTCTAAAAATGAAAGCAGATGCGGGAGAACAAAAGTTTCGGAAAAAAAGAAGAAGAAAAAAAAAAGAGAATCTTTAAGGAATTAGCCACTATACTTTTGACATTGATTGCCTTTCACAGTCACCCTAAAGTTTTGCCAGTTCTTGACTTTCTGTTAACAATAGTATACCAGAATTACCAATTTCTTTCCAATATTTTACAGCACCTCCACCCCCACCCCCATCCCCCCAAAAAAAAACCCAAAACAAATCCAACAACAAACAAACAAAAAACAACAACCCTGCCCCAAAAGCAAAGAAAACAAAAGCCTGACCCCTAAAAATAAAGAACTAAAGCCAATTAAACCCCAAATGAAAGAAATTAGAGAACCTTTCCTTCCCCAACCGAAAGAAATGCAAACTAAAAACCTACTCTTACAAAACGAAACAACAGAAAACATACGAAACAGACAATCACCTTTACCATCTGAACTCCTTCTCCCCAACTGCTAACCCTCATCCTCCTACTCCTAATCATCTATTGCACCTAAAATGAGAGGAAAATTCAAATTTCATTGCCATTTTGTAGCTCGCAACTTAAGGTTTTGTCATCCTCACCCTGACCTCTCATGTAAGGGCAAGGTGCCAAGGTCACAGGGGAAATTTTGTTTGTGGATTTGACTCTATTATACTCTATACTATATTATAGTCTACTACATGTACTACATGTGGACCTAGTATAAAGGAATATTGAACTGTATCGTAACATCATAATTTTTACATCTCCTGTGTTTCAAAACATTTAACCCCTTGGCTTAATATATTGTTGTTAATGTATTTTGATATATATATCTATGTGTTATGGGTTTGCTTTTTTTTTTTTCTTTTACAATTACATTAAAATCATACACAAATTTCTGTGTTATACAATACATTATGGAAGATATTTATGTGAGACTCAACATTTTGGTAGGACCCAATTGTACATTGAATTATTCAACTTTTCACTTTTGCAAATTCAAATTCAAATTTTTACAAAACATACATTTAAAAAATAATTGTGATATAAATAAATACATGTACATAGATGTGAAAATCACGAGAAAAGGCTTGAGTAAACCATAAAGGATTTTTAACCGACATCATACATAATAATATGAAGAATTAAAAAGTGAAAAGGCATTAAAACAAGGCATTAAAATTCTAATAGCTGTGAATTATAATTATAAGTAAACTTTAGCACTAGCACTTCATTTTTTTATTACCACCCGGCATTGAAGACCTGCTCACAACGGCTTTGTTCATTCTTATAATTGGCATTCCCTTGTAAAGATAATTTCACTGATCATGTGAATAGTTTGGATCTCCATGGTTTTAGATAAAGAAATAGGCTAGATCTTCTAATTACTCTGATGGAATATCTCAATATAAATTATGATGATTAGAGAGATGTACAGTATTTAAGAAATTATTTAAATGACATAGATTCAGAGGCCAAAGACAAATGTGACCCACCAAGCATTGAGATGGAAATCACGAGGGAAACGGAACAGAGGAAGACCAAAGAGCACATGGAAAAGGGACGTAGAGACGGAACTGAAGGAAAAAGGATCCAACTGGATAGAGGTGACGGCTAAGGATCAGGAGGAGATGGAGAGCTTTTGTTGGTGGCCTACCTATACTCCGACGTGGGGTGAAAAGGATGATGATGATGATGATTCAGAGATATATTGTATAGCCAGTCTGAGTCACTGATTGATATTGCTCCAAGATCGATAAAGATTAAAGATGGGTTTATAGTCCATATCTTCTCTCCACTTAATGCAGACTCTTACTCATAGACTTTACATCAATTATTTCCCCGGTCATATCACACAAGTGTCATCTCAATTTTCTCGGGAGCATACAGTGGAGCAGCTTATTATCAGTGCTTACACCTGCTAGTTTCTAGCATACATGTATGTATGTACTGACAAGATCTTTCGCTGCTTATACCAGGTACTTTTTTTTACACCTGAATGTGGTGAGGAAAATATGTGTAAGTGTAAAGAAACTTTCCCAAGGACTCAATGTTGGACCAAGGTGCTAGTGGGAATCGAACTCACAGCCTTTGAATACTTTAATTGAAAGCTAACCTCACTAACCACTCGACCAAAACACCTTGGCTTGTGATTGTGGAGTACATGGCTAATTAAGTGGATAACGTCTCGCTCATAAAATAATTGCTGGAAGTGAAGTCATTTTAGGGCAAGGTAGGATAATAAGCTTATCAATACTATATTTATCTTTATATCAGCCGAATGCATCATGTGGCAGAGTGTATTTATAGAATTTTCTCTTTTTTTTTTACTGAACTATCGATTTATATATATATAAATAAAAAAAATAAATAAATATATATATATATATATATATATATATATATATATATACACACACACACACACACACACACACACAACGGTATATATGATGAACTGTTTTTTTAATACAACTTTTGATTGCCGAAATAAACAGTGTTTTGCTGTTTTATCGAAATATGCAAACATGACCAAGGTACTTATTTTAGAAACAGGATGATTAGGCATTGTATTGCATCTTGGTTGAAGCACTGCTTTGACATCTGGTGTTTACCTTGGGCAAGATAATATTTCTCTAGTCTTAATGCCCGTCTGCAGCATAGCAACTGAAGCCTGCTTTTTTCTGAATTGTTGTCTCTTTGCAGATGAGATCCAAAATTAACACCAATGTTTCCTTCAATGATGATAAAAACAGTGTTCCGTAATGCTCATAAAATAATTGCCTGGGTCAATTTTAGGCAAAGCGGATAGCTCTGTATAAGTAGGTTGCAGCGCTAGCCTACGAAGTCAAAATGGTCGCGGGTTCACACTCGACTCGAGTTCGAATCCCAATCGGTGCTGACTTTTCGAATTTCTTCTGTTCCCCTATCAGGGTTGGCAGGATCAATGCCTAGTCCTATCGGAGACGGACGATAAATTTGGAGGTCCCATGTGCCTTTTCGCATGAAAAAGAACCCTCGGTGGTTGAAAATCGATAAGAGCAGGCCATTCCAGCCGCCACCCAGGCACAATTCGAAATGGAATTCCTACCATGGCCTATTAGGAAAATATGTTCCTCATTGTTCTGACGAAAGATAGCATTAGAGGCTAAAATCAGCGGGGATGGGTTTAGCACTTAACGGCTGCTACATCAATTCTAGCGCATAGAGATTTGATTATTTGATATGCGCTATACAAATGCTTTCCATTATTCAATTATTATTAAAGTGAGTTAATACATATGGATTTATCTTAGCCAATTGCATCATACGTCAGAGTGTATTTTTAGAATTCGTAAATGTTTGTCCAGGTACAGTTTTTCTCTACAACTCTGTTGAGTTGATTGCCGAAATAGATGGGTAATTTTGCTGTCTACTCCACGAGAATGGACAGGCCATACACCAACAGCACTGATGCGCATGGCTAAAGACAGGTTGGAATGGAGTGGACCACAGAGTGGACCTAACTCTTTAATCTGTGGAGTGGACTGACTGCCAAAATATCCATTGCAGCACCTTTACGACGTATGTCAAGGGACGAGTAATGAGTAAGCAACGACAATAAAATGACTAAGGCAATTATCTTTTTAATGTGAATATGTATCCCTTTTACAATGCACTGATCTAGAGTAGTTTTAGTTAGTGGCCAACTGGTTACTACAAATGTACATGTATAATACAATGTGGTTCCGATTGTTATTAGATAGACAATTAATAGGCACACCATATGATTTGTATGTGGCAATGTTGGCAATTTAAGCTTTATGATGTCACAATTTCTTTATGTTTAATTTATCAAAATGTGAAACAATATTGGCATGTTGACACAAACATAGCTCCTGAAACATAGAAATTTTTTTCTTCCATCTAAATAGCAGTGACAAACATTGAGACAACTTATTGATATCTGAATGTGGAATTGATATTTTACTCAAAATATTTTCTTTGGCATGTTTGTTGTGTAAAAATTTGTAAAGTATATACACATGTAATCTCACCGTCAATATCGCAATAACAAGCTTGTTTCTGTTCATCTTTGTAGTCCTATGAAATGCACATTGTTTTTAGTTTTAGTTTGCTTATTTTGTGTTTTTTTCCCAACTGTTGCATATAGAATGGATGCACGTTTATGTAAAATTAAAACAAATAAAATACCACAAAAACAATCTAGAAATTATGCTTGCAAGAAATAATAATTATAACGATGACAAAATGCACACATCGCGCGGTAGGATTGTCGTATCGATATTTTTGGAAATTCCCTGGTTATTATAGATCTAGATCTAGATCTAGTTCTTTACTGGAAAACATAACCTCAGATTCATGATACTAATAATAGGGTATAGTGCATAACTGGAAACGTTGACTTCTGACTTCCCGTCCAAAGAAATCACAGCACAAGATATCGAATCGGCATAATCCTGCTTTAGCAACAACAAAAAAGTATCCGTATCGCTTTCATTCATGATTCATACGCTCCGAATTAGCACCGCCGCGTCATCTAGTTCGTATTGAGATGGGATATCTCGCAGTGTATTACTTACTCCCGGATTAGCACCGCTGCTCTATTAGAGTCTATTATTTCCTTCTACATAAACACGCACATCGGTGCTAAAGCGGGAGTAATATAGGGTAGTAGAAATAGGCAAGCGCGCGTGGAGAGAGAGAGAGATTGGTCAAGGAGGTTATCGATACGATACTACTGTGGCCCAGCGGCGGATTCCCGGACTGCTCAGTAATCGTAATCGTCCGTGGTAAATTCCGTCGGTGCTAAAGTGGGGTTATCCCATAGAATCTAAGTTAACTTCATTGTGATATCTATATTTCCTTTTAAAAAAAGAAGAAGAAATTCAGTCAGTCGACTAGAAATCTACACCTAATCTAAATCTAGATCTAGATTCTAGAATCTAGATTTCTAGATTTAGATTCTAGATCTAGATCTAGATCTAGATTCTAGTTCTAGATTCTAGATATATCTAGATCGAGTTCCAAAGGTGAGAATAAGAACAGAGATAATTTTTCCTCAGTCTTCAATATCTATCTAGATCTAATCTAGATATAGATCTAGATCTAGATATAGATTCTAGCAAGTAGATCTAACATGGATTTGGTAGATGTTGACTTAAAAAGCCTTAAAGATGATTTTATTTCGTCATGTAGACACCCTCACGTACATTGCAATCATTTCCGTTAGTCCGACCCACGGGTGATATCGAATTACCCCGAGCACAGCTCATGTTTTCCCTGTACCGCGGATTCATGGATTTCTTCCTTTGGAACACGATAGTCGGGGGCGCTCCCTCTGAGTCTCCCCCAATTAACACCTGAGAGATTTATCACCTGGTACCGCTTTACTGGTTACAGCTTCCACGGCAGACTAAAACATTGGAAAACGGGAATTTTTTAACGCTGTGCGTAGCGTTCATCAAAATCAATCCTCCACTTAAAATCTTATTGCTGCTTCTATCTTGGCTTAAAGTAGTTGTCAACCCATTGTCTTCTCCCTCTTTCTTTTGCTACTTAGCGTTCATCAATCCACTTAAAATTAAAAAGCCTCATGACTGCATCTAGCTTGATGATAAGCAGTGTTCACTCTCCCTCCTCCTATTGTTACGTAGCGTTGATCAATCCTTTACTCATCACCATGACTGCATATGGCTTGTCGATGAGCAGTGGTCACCCCATTAACTTCTCCCCCACACTCCCACCTTTGGGAGACTGGGTTGATTGAATGACAAAGGTTGAGTCCAATGATTCCGTCAAGGTCAAACAATGTCTAGACAAAGTAGATGGTCGGCATCTTCACCTAGATACTAGATCATGTGTAACCATAAGAATGTAAGATTGGCGTGCCCGCAGGTGATACCAGTGGTTGTCTATCCATGCCATTTTCGTTCCCTTATTTTATTGATCTTACATGCATTGATTACAGTTGGGGAGATCGTAAAATTCAAGGTGGGCGGTCAGCCATTTTGCCATTGAGCAGGCCATTTTTGTCTATAAAGTGATGGCTATGAGCAGGTTGGGTGGCCATTTTGTCACTCAAATGACTGGCCGTGACCACTTTGGACAGGTGACCGCTATGGAGAGGTTAAAAATATAGGAAAAATGCAAGGGTGTCACAGACTAGAGACTGTTAGTACAGGTGGTAGTTATGAAGAGGTGGGACTGTAATAGTTATTATTATTATGTTATTATTATTATATTATTATTATTATTATTATTATTATTACAGTAGAATCTCTCTAAACAGGAGTCATAGGTGGATTGTGAAGCCATCCCAATAAGCCGGGTGTCCCAATTTCTCAAGGACCCAGGGATTATGGTTTTCTACCAACAACTTGAGGTATGTAAGCCTGTCTTATTTGAAGATAGTAAGCAGCAACTTCCCAAAACATAGCATTTCTCAATCACTCCTCTCACTGTCAATGTCAATCTTAATAGTGCGTTTAATCAAGAATGTATGAGGGACCTTAGTCTTCTACTTGTGAAACCGTGACCTGGTGAGTGACAAGTGTATTTAAGTGAATAATAGGCTGATTGAAAGCTCTCAAGCTGTCTCAGCTCCTCTTCTCTGTCTTTATCAGATGCCCTTCTTTTAAATGGAGCATCTAAATCTGAAATAACCACATTGAATAAGAAAAGTTTTAGCTCCAGGTTTATTTTATTGTCTGTGCTTTCTTTTAAAACAAAGTCTAAACAATCCCTTCAATCATTTTAGAACAATCTGAAAACTGAACATTATAATCGATATCCTTATAAATAATCGAAGAGTTGAAACACATGTGTCACTTCTCCTCCTAAACATTTACCATTTTTTCGCCAAAAGCTCGGTAACAATTTTATGAAGAATAGTACACTCTGAATTTTTTCATTTTAACGCCCAAAAAGCAACAAATACGTTTTTAATGCTTTTGTTCCGATACATCGAAACAAAGAGGGATTTATTCATAGAAACGAAA
>JASKDV010010671.1:0-16861 GCA_032466395.1 Aegires albopunctatus | reverse complement strand
TTTATGAAAAATTCGCTTCCATTGTGAAAAAATATTGAATTTATCCTAATGAAATTTATAAGACATCTCAAAAGGCTTCATCAATTAATTGAAATGATAAACAAATTCATCAAAATAATATAGCTTGTGGGGTACACTCAAATCACTATGTCGGAAGAATAGACAACGAATTTTTACGCGCTCGAAGCGATGATTGTAAATCTCAGTCAGAAATTACGCTTATGAATTTTCTTCTATTACTCGATATTGGGTCTAGCCCTTCTTTTCATTTTGTAATTCTAGTGTACTTCTCTGTGATTCTTGTTACTGATCAGTGAAGAAGAGTGGGAGAAGAGGGAAATTATAGATTATAATCTGAAAAGTTTGCTGATCGAAATGTTGCTTACTCTAGATCTAGCTGGAATAAAGATAAAATATTTCCCTCAATGTTTGTAAAAAGAAATCAAGAAAAGAAACAACCTTCACTCTCATTTTTCTAAAACCCTTCAGACCGTTCCCGTAGCAGTTGCACATGGCTAAGAATGTGAACATACATGTAGGCTAGTAGAGGGAAAAGGTGCCGGGCGCCGGGAAAAGATAAGTGTGGCGGGTCTGGATTTAGACCTAGTGATCGGAGATATAGAATCAAGGCTACCTAACTTTTCCCTGCTTTTCCGTGTTTAAATCAATGTTCATTTCCGGTTCTGCTTTTTGTCGTCTGCAACACTGCTTTGAAATTTGCTGCTCATTACTGCTAAATCATAAGATTGTATTTGTTATCGTATTCGTTCTTTTCCTTTTACTACAGTCTTCTCCATGGTTTCAGATCTCATCTAAATGAGAACTGTGGATGATTTTAAATCTTGTATACCGTAATGGAAGGATTTTTTAATAGTTTTCAAGAATGCCGCAGCCAAATACCAGCACCCCCTGCTCACAGTGCTTCTGTTGATTTTTCCAACCTGAACAAAGAATCGTTTGACTTTTCCATATCTCAAGTCTTTAAAAAGAATAATGATACAGCTGTGAAAGAAAATGGGACAAGCTACAATCATGGATTTGAATCAAGATTTAAGTAGATCTATTAGATATCTAGATCTAGAATCTATATATAATCTTCTATATATTTTTTATTTTTTTCTTTGTGTTTGTGTGGATGTACGCCCAGTGACACAGAGCCACAAAATATAATGCAAAAACACCAATCCTGATTTGAAAAGTGAATGATTTCAAGACAAAACGTGTTCTTTTCCATGTCTAGATTGAAGATTCACGTAAATTAAGCTCAATGAACATAAAGCGAGCTAAAAATCAAGTTCTGTGTCACTGGAAGCATTGTGTCACTGGGGGTACATTCACTATAGATCTAGAATCTAGCTATAGTCTAGATTCTATAGAGATCTAGATATATTAGATCTAGATCTAAGCTAGATTTAATCTACATTAAATTAACCCTAAGAACTCATAGAACAATGAAATGATGGGCATCATTATAATTATGGTTGATATTGAAGAGAAAAACATTTGTATTCTTTTTCAGTTACTCTGCCTCTTCTTATCAAGGTTTGAGGAATCCAAGAAGATGTGAGGTTTCTACTCCTTCAGTTTTAAAGGTGTCAGGCAAGTAATTAGAATCTAGATTCTAGATTAGATCTAGATCTAGATTACTTTTGAATTGAGTAGTTATATTTATCATTTAACTTTCTATCCTCTTTACAATCAAATTTATCTCTTAAACAAAATAATTTGCTACAGTACTCATAATATAGACAAACATTTAGTTTATCCCTTCGTTTTAAAATATTGCCACACCTTCTTCCCTAGCACTGTAAAATTATGAAACGAATTATCCTCAAAATGTAATGTAGTGAAATGTTGAAAATACTTCATAAAAAAGGGCTACAATATAAAATTGTTTTAGATGAACATGCAATAAGTACAAAATTAGATACATTAAAGCAGTAATAGGAGAAGAAGGAGGAGGGGAGACAGATGGAGGAGAAGGAAAGAAGAATAAAAAGAAATTTAAAAGAAAAGGAAAGAGTAAAAGAAAAAAAAAGGAGGAGAAAGAGAAAAAATGTAATGAATTAATTGCAAAAGATAATGATATATAAATATCATATGTTGTGCAATTAACAATGTATCATGTTTATATTATGGAATGTCAAACAAATTACAATTTCTTTCACAATGTACAAATCAATTTGTCAGTAAGCCTCACCTGTATCACCAACCAACATCCTACAGTTGTTTAGATGTTGTTAACAATAAAAGCTAAACAATTCGGGCTGACAGGTGGATGATCAAGATATTTAGAGAACATTATCACATACACATATCTATCTCAATACAGAATATTCCTGGTTTAAATATAGACCTAGTTTGCTTGTAATTTCACTGTGAACATTATAATGGATGAAACATTACTACATAGATAATATTGTGTATGTTCAATATTCATTGACAAAATCTATATTTACTTTTGTATTTTATTCTTCTTTTTAAATGATTTATCCAAAGGTGGTTCAAACCAGAATGACTTCAGCTTACGGTCTGTTGAGGAGATCCATATCCTTTGAACTTGTATGAATTATTTTACAATGATTGTATTAGATTTATTCTGGTCAAGATCTTATCATAATGAGAAGTGCTGTTTAAAAATTCATAAGATCTATAAAGTTCAAAGTAAGAGGAGGGAATGTATAATTGTTTGTATTTACATGTATATAATGTTTTAATTTCTTTCTTTTTTTTTCTTCAAATTATACCATAAACTTTTCAAATGTTTTATTTCGGATTTAATGACTTATTAAAATATTAAGAATAATGAAAATCTTATTAATGATGATGATGATGATATTAATAATACATTGTAGTAATATACATGAAATACTCTTTGATATTAATGAGGATGATGATGTTGATGATATTGGTGACAATGATAATGTTGATGATGCCGCTGAAGTTTATTGAGATGTTCCTTAACTATATTCACCAGCCATTTTCAAGCACATTTTTCCATTTCCTTACTTTAACATTATGCAGTCAACTGTTTTTGACACAGTAATTATCATTTTGTATCTCTTTGATTGCTATTGATTTTTTTTTTTTTTTTTTGTCAGGATATATTAATAAGATTTAATTCAACTCACATCTAGAATATTCTTTTCAAATAGAATATGTTGAAAATAAAATCATGTATTAGAGCCTAATGATAATAACTGTTTTTGATAGAAGGACAAAATTAGAATTGATTATAAAAGACAGTTAATGAATCCTTAAATTTCATTATCATGTTATGTTAGGTAAACCAATGTATATAAATCTTTCATTTCAATTACATTTCTTGAAGTTGATCTTGTCAGATATGCAGGACAGCACTTAAAATTTAAAATGACTCAGTGTGGCATGACATTAAAGTTAAACAATCATGGTTGACTAGTTTGATAGCCATGCATGCCAACTGATTACATTGTAAGTTTATAATTATTGCCGTGATATTTTATTAGCATAGTGAATATTGGTTATCATTTTTGAAAGTTTATTGACAATTATAATTTGCATTATTTGATTTCAAGAAATTTCAAGCTTGCATCGTATGATTTGTTACAGGTGGTCTACACGGACAAATCCATTGTTGTGTCAGCACCCACTGGATCTGGTAAAACTGCAGTTTTTGAAATGGCTTTGGTCAGGCTACTCATGAAGATAGAGAATGTGGAAAAGGCTAAGATAGTTTACAGTAAATTTAAATTCCAATTCCAATCAGATGTTGTATTTTTTATCCTTGTTTGATAGGAGATTTTGTTTTGCTGTATACTTGCAATTAGTAGCTTCATCAGTGGTTCGTTTTATGTTATTTTATTTTTTTAACTTTACCTTCCTTTAATTTTTATAGACATTTTATTATTCCTTATTTTGTCCCTTTATTTGAACAATGAATTAATTATTAATATTTTGTTACAATAGAAATATTTTTGTTTCATTTTGCTTGTTTAATTTTTAAGTTTTGATCACACAATGGATAATAGTTTTATGAGATTCTTTTAAATAGAATTGAAAAACAACACAATTTACTCATTTTAACTGTTGGTGACATTACAAACATTCTGCCATTTTCTTAACTCCCATGTTTAATGACAGATTTCCTAAGATAATGTTTATGATGTTTTTGGAGGATTGTTGAATATTGTTTGATGTTCAAGCCAAAAAAGATTGTTCCTAAATTTGTATGGGTAGGAATGTATTAAAAATTGAATTTTGTATTTAAGTGAATCAATCTTATTATCATATTTCCTTTTTCATAACAGTGGCACCCATGAAGGCATTGTGCACAGAACGTTTCCAGGATTGGTCGAGCAAATTCCAGAAGCATGGCTTGCAGTGTTTAGAATTGACAGGAGATTCAGAGATAGACGATTTGGCAAAACTTCATGACTTCAACCTTGTCTGTACAACACCTGTAATTCACTTTACTTCTGCATGACATATGTCTTGCTAAACATCTTTGGAAGAATGTGTATATATATATATATATATATATTAGTTTTTTCCATTGTTTTTTAAGGCCCTTTTACATTTTTAGAATAATCAAATTGTGATAAAAATACTTTTGAACAATAGAGAATAAACATAGAGTTTATGTACATCATTATGTCCACTTCCCCATTACTAGCCTTCAGTGACATGCATTCCGGCTTCAACCAGTGGAAACTGGGTCATAAGCCAAGGTACATCACTCTAGTTTCCAAAAGTCAAAGGCTTTAAATGATTCTAAAAAGTGGTATTATCATAATGAAACAAACTATGGGTAATACCATCGCACACGCTTTGCGTCCACCGACATGTCTTGCGTCCACTGTGCACCAGCTTGCCACCACTCAAAATTTGGTCCATTTTCGTCTGAAAAGACGTTGTGTACAGAAGTGACATATTATGATTCTTATAATTGCATTCTTTGCATCTTTCCCCCTTAATGAAAACAACTCTAGTGAATGTATGCAGTAAAATAACATTTATAAAAGTAGACCAGAAGTAGAAACATGATTACCTTAAAACTTAACTTTTTCGAAAATTGGTAGTGCCAATCGATATGAATGTACAATGGTCAACTGCGGTCAGTCTTTGCGGGGTTGAAAGAGTGACGCTTGAAGTAATTTCAAATACGACACTGGATATTAATAACAAAAAGTTAAATATATTTGAACCACGCATCAATTGATCGAAAGAATAATGAATGCATGCGATAGAAAGCGATAGCCACAACAGTGGATGCAAAAGGGGGTTGCAGCTGCAATGCTGTACATAAACTCTATATAATAGGATATCTGAGAGCTATTTTGTGTCAAATGTATATTTGGTTTGAATTTATTTATTCATTTTTATGTTTCAATCATGAAGGAGAAATGGGACAGCATGTCAAGGCGTTGGAAGGACAAGAAAACGTTTTTTCAGGACATTTGTTTGTTTCTTATAGATGAGGCGAGTTGTTAAATGTTGTGATGTTTAACTTTCCATTGAATACATTACTTAATATAATGTACATGTACACAAAATTCCTTCAATTTTAGAACTGTAAGATACTAGAACACTTTAAATTTTGATACGAAAAATGTCTTAAACTTAGATAATTCAAATAAATTGTTGGATATTGAAATGTGTAACTCTCGTTATGTATGCGATCATTGGTTCTCATTTATTCTTCTTATGTATACTTAATGACTTCATCAGAGCATTTAAAGGTTATTTAGCCTATTAAGCCCTTAATCTGATATTGTATTGTATATGATAGATTCATATGTTAACTGTACATGTTAGCTAAGTCTAAGATGCCATTCATAAGATATTTAGACATGTATCTGTTGTTGAGTTTGTATTATATTTCTTTGGATTTAAGAGTGAGATCTCTTGTTTGAAAACGTTATTACTTGCAGTTGCTTAGTAAATGTTAAAATGGACACATGTAGGCCTGAATGAAAACTACCATTCATCTTACCAGTCTCCTTCCATTATTAAACCTCTATGACTTATATAGAATTCATTAAAATATTCATGAGCATAACAGATACAATTTTTAATCCAAGTTTGATTCTATTTTTTAATGTTACCGTTTCATTTCTAATTATAATGTTAGTATCTTCACTATGAGGAGGAATGACTTTATCTTGAATTATGTGTTATATTTTTTGTAATATTCAATAGAGTAGAATGGATTTCACTGTATGAAATCTCATTGGAGAATATTTTTCTTTAGGGTCTATTCCAAAGGAAGACTGGAATACATCAGGTGCTAGCCTCAGAGAAGTGCTCTGTTTAATTATTGTTGAATCATATAATCTATTTCATCATCTATTTTTTGTTTATTTTTAAGGTCTTTTATGATGCCTTTACTTTTACCACCATTAAAGTGGGGACAGTTATAAAGTCAGTCAAATTTATTTCAGATTCACACTTTGAATGACGCAACCAGAGGTGCTACTATTGAAGCTGTATTAAGTCGAATGAAGACGATCCACACGACATCATCCTCCATGATCCGTTTTATTGCTGTCTCAGCAACCTTGCCAAATTATACGGATGTAAGTTGATTATCATTTTACATGAGATTAAATGCTGGAAAAAAAGCAACATTTAGATACATCCATCAGATTTTTATCAAATGATAAAGTGACGAAATAGAAAATGATTTCATCTGTAGCTTAATGACCTATTGTAATGATGAGGATAGTAATGATTACTAATATGTGTGGGTGTACAGGAAAACCAGTCACATCTCGCAAAAGCTAATGTCATGCCTTTCAAAGTCAAAATATGACATTTCAAGAAACATTTTGTTTTTAATGGAATCTGATAGTCCAATTATCATTCTCGATCTTCTTAGTAGATTTGTTATAATTACAACCTTTAAAAAAGTTTAACTTTGTGTTTTTTGGGAGACAATATATCTTCTTGTATTGCTGTTTTTCGCCCTTAAACTCGATTTTCACAAAATTGAAGTTTGCTACCTTGGCACACTAAAAGTTACATAGCTATTGAACCAGTGAAGATGTTAAGCTCAAATAAAGTACAAAATTCTCAAATAAGGTGAGGGATTTAGGTTCAATAAATATCTAAAAGTTCATTATGGTGGTGGAAGTGAAGTGTTTTGCTGTACACCCACACTCATATTATTATTATTATTATTATTATTATTGTTATTGCTGCTATTGTTGACCTCATCGTCATCATGGATGATACATGTATTACTTTCACTTTATGGCATGTATTTGTTTTAATTTGTACGGGTTGTTACACACTTTTTGTATGAAAGTCCTTGTTGAAAACATTTTATCATCTTTTTACAGATTGCAGAATGGCTTGAAACACCAAATAAACAGGCAGTAGCATTTAAGTAAGTGAATTATTAATGGTCATTGTTATTGTTGTTTCTATTGTTGTTATTGGTTTAGTTACTCCTTTTATATAACCCCTTTGGATTTTGTATTTGGTTGTAGATTTTATAATACAAAGTTTGAAATAATTGAGGCAGAATGTTTTGTTTTTTAATGATTTTGTTGAACTTTTATACTGTTTTCTTTTGTGAAGCTTGAAATATGCAGAGATCAACTACAATGTTATAATTAAGCATTGAATAAATATATTTGTAGTTTTAGCAATAATATATTTCTCAACATCACAAATCAATTTCTATCCCCAGTCCATCAGTCCATTATAAATCCAAGTCACCATACTATACTATAAATTATTCCTTGTCCTATTCTATTGTATTGTATTGAAAATCCTGATGCAGCCTATTAGTGTATGTGAATATTTTCACAATGGCATAGATGGATTATAGTAATGTGTTGATGCATGTATGAGTAAACATTAAGTATGTGTGTAGTAGGCAGGCATGTATGTATATATGCATGTAAGTATGTATATGTACGTATGCATCTCTCTTTGTATGTATATGTGTAACTCTATAATATGTTATGACTTACTTGACTTAGGGACCTTATTCTGCTGTCTGGTCAACTGATCTGGCTGCCTTTGTGATACAGGTTGTAACTTATTGCATGACTTTCCATTTTGTGCTTCAGATCTACTTACTTATTGCCCGTTAATCCGGCCGGCATGTAGGGCAGCATTGAAAGACCTCAATCTTTTTCTTTCCGATACGAGCTTCCCTATCGAACTCTAGGAATGTCCCCAATCTTTCAGTTCTGTCTCCAAATCAGATGTGCTTTGGATCTGTGGTTTTCTAAATTTTCTTTGTATAAATCTCAAGATCATTGTTAAGAGGAGCAAGATCTTTATTTAGAGCCATCTTTATTTAGTGGTGGCATAATTGGTCTGTCTCTGAATTTCATTGTGTTACCAAGTAGCCTATACTCCACCTTTCCTGATACCACCATAACACTTTTCTATTTTCCATAGTACAAAAGAAAATGGAAGCTTATTATTGAAATTATTATTATCAATCAAAAATAAGTATTATCATTTTGTTCCAGCATAGATGAAAAGTATCGACCTGTCAGACTTGATAGGTTTGTCCTTGGTTATCCATTCAAAGAGGGAACCTCCGATTTCAGATTTGACATGAATCTTTCATACAAGCTGAAAGTAGTCATAGAGACCTATTCACAAGGAAAACCTACATTGGTGGTAAATTGTATAATATCAGCATTTAACGTATTTTTTCTTTTATTTTATGTGCAGTATATACATCTAAACATCATTTTTAAAGAGTTTTATAAATAGGTAGAACTGAATTCTGTTTTCCATTTTCTTGCCATGTAATAATCAAATATCTTCTAAATGATTAAAAAGATGAATAACATCGTATTTATAAAGCGCTCCTATCTACTGCAAAGGGTGCTTTACAGTGACTTTTATACACAACCTGCAAGTTGGAAATTCATTATTAACACTTGGGTGATAAAATCTTGATTATACACCTAAGTTGAGTTAATCCCTATGAAGAAAAAATTTAAGTTTGAGGCAAGAATTGAAAACATCTTTTCGTCAGTAGCCCAATGATCTATCCACTATGCCATTGTACCTGTACAAAGAGATTGCAAAATTTAATGAAAAAGATAGCTACGGTTACTTTCTTTACATAATTATGTGCAATATTTTTACAAACATCACAGTTTAGTACAATTTCAATCATTTCCCACTAGTTTTGTTCATCCCGTAAAAGTGTGGTCCAGACAGCTGAAATCTTAGCTAAAGAAATGAGCCATGTATTATACAGCAGGCGTGTAAATACTGGTTTGCTACAACAGGCAGCAAGGACTATACATGAGCCCAAAGCTAGAGGTAATATGTGGATGAGTGATATCAAATAAATTTTAAAAAGTCCCAAGTCTACCTATTTATGTCCTTATCAAAAGTATTATCTATTGATTCCATTTTAAGACTATGAATTTTATACTTTTAAATATACACTTGCCCTGTTAAAGTACTGAATGGAGACATTTGATACATGATGTAGCTTAAAGTAAAGTGGCCTAAATACAACAAAATCTAGTGATGAATGACTGTCAAGTTTGACATACTTAGATTCCAACCATTATTTTGGGTGGCTTGGTGGTCTACTTGTGAAAGAGCAATTACCTTTCTTGGCCAAGGTGCCATTGCAAAGTTTTAAATTCCTTGTCCTGCATTCCAAGGTTTTTTTGTTTTCTTTTTCTTTTCTTAAGTATCTTGTCTATTTTTATCAGAATCAGATCTTTATTTATCATGTTTTGACAAGAAATGTTTCATGGTCATGTTTATAAAAACCTCAGACATGCATCCACTCACTCATATTCCAATGCAAATTCTATCTAATGCTGTATAACATATTATTGTAATGAGAACATTTTAATTCTAGATTACGTAATACATAATAATGATATCATAAAAATATAAAACATTGGACTATCATTGATTAAATAATATCAATGGCAATAGCAACAAAAAATACAATTGTTTATGTATTCATTCATAGTATTGGCATTATTCTATACATTGCATGTCTTTTATTCATAACTTATATGTCAAGCCCTTTTAATAGCCTTCTACTACTACAGCTAACTACATTGTATTTTTGATGTCATTTCTTGGAGATAAGAGTCATTCAGAGAAAATGAAATGAAGAATTGGGGAGAGGGAGGGAATGTAAATCTGAAGGAGAATAGATAAAGCAATGAATGATGAAAGGATAACATTCATATTTCAATATTTCAGAATTCCTGATGTCAGGCATTGGAATCCACCATGCTGGTCTAATGGTAGAAGATAGAAGCAACATAGAACATTTATTTCGTTTGTCTCATCTGCCAGTCCTTGGTAAGTGTTTAGCATACTGTCAAAGGATTTTCATAATGCAATGTACTCGCTATACATGGTAAACATAGGAGAGAGAATACATTCAGTCAAGTTCAGTGCTAGAGGTACATAATAATAATGTAGTTTTTTTATAGTAGATTACCTGCACAATGCATTATAGAACATAAACTTTGATAAAAATTACTTGTGAGGTTTTGTTTTGTTTTGTTGTTTTGAGGTATTTTGTTTGTTTTCTGGGTTTTATTTAGTTAGAATCTTTTTCCTTGAATGCCATTCAATATAAACGGTTTAAGTAATTAATGGAAAATAAATTAAATGTATTTGACATTCTTGTTGAATTAATCCCTTCAGTATCAACCAGCACCTTAGCCATGGGAGTGAACCTGCCTGCTCATTTGGTTGTCATTAAATCCACTCACTTCTACAATATGGGATCTGTCATGGAGTACTCAGACATGCAGATTTTGCAGATGATTGGCAGAGCTGGAAGACCACAGGTGCATAGGAAAACATCTGAAATGCTTTTCCTTCTTCTTCTCTTTCAATTGTTGTTGTAATGTGGAGGGTGGGAGGTTTTCCTCTTCTTCTTGTTTTTTTGTTTTTTTTTTGGAGGGGGGAGGTGGGTGTGGAAAGGAGTACTATATTTTTTTGGACAAGAGTGCAAATTGATTAGGTATGAAGGACAAAACAACATCAATCGATAAATTATTTGTTGTAATTGCTAATGTTTTTCTCAAATATAATATAAGACATATTGCATTACAGATCACCAAAGAAATGCAGCTGAGAGATTGTTTAAAATTAGAATGCATAGTAATTGAATACATAATGATACTAAAGAAGCATAAGTCCAAAGTGCTCAACTAAAACATAGGAGTTGGAATATCATTGATGAAAATGATAATATTACTACTTCCTTTTTTACCCTAATTAAGTGAATCAATCTGACCATTACTGTTTTTCATCAGTTTGATACTTCAGCATCAGCAGTGATAATGACTAAAGCCAAACTCAAGGTGAGAGGTACTCCTATTTGTAATGTAATCAATGAATCTAAATCTCCTCCTTAAATTAATCTTATATGTAGACCCATATTTAATTAAGATAGAGAAAAATAGTATTCTGTTCACATACGGAAAGGGATTAGAAAGAGATTTGCAATTATTTATGTATTTTGGGGTATTGCTCATTCTTTTTTATCATATGATGTATCTATTGAGTACTCAATCAAACTAATGATTTCAATTTGGATTTAATCTGTTTTGTTTTTCTTCTCAATAGAATCATTACCAAGGACTTGTGAGTGGAACACAACTTGTTGAAAGCAGGTTGAGAAAGATTTTAAATCGTAACTGTTAATTGGATCTTGTTTTTTCTTTTCTTCTCTCTGACATATTTTATAAAATGTGTTGTAGCAGTAGACTATGGTTTTGAATGCTACAGATTAATGGACTAGCTAAATGGTGTGTTCTTAAAAATACATTGACTTTTTACATTTACTTTTTGCTGATAATTGCTTCGGTAGTGTGGCATATATTTGATATTAATCGAGCTACAACGGATATCTATAATCATAAAATCCTCTAAATTTTTCTATCATTTCTATCTTATCTTAGAGCTTTCTGCATATCGTCTTTTTCTTCTTCTTTTCTTATATTCTCTTTTTATGATTAAAAGTAAAATAAATAAATTTCCCTTTGTTAATCACGAGTGGAGATTATTCTTTTGAATCTATCCAAAGAAAGACTGATATTATTCCAGGCACTTGCGACATTGCAGTGCTGCAGGTGAGCAATAGGGTTAAAACATTTGGCTGAACTTTAAAAAAAAAATGGATGTCAAATTAAATTTTTTTTCCCTCTTTATCCTTAAAATTAAACCAATTAAAAATGTTTATGCCATATCCTTCACTGAATCAAATTGTCACATGTTTAGAAAGAAATCGTTTTCTCCTCTTAGCCTTCACAAGAATTTGATAGAGCATCTGAATGCAGAGATTGTTCTTCAAACTATCAATGACATTGCCCTAGCCGTGGAGTGGATGAAACACACTTTCCTTTACGTGAGGGTCATCAAAAATGCTAAGCACTATGGTATACCTGAAGGACTTACAAAGGAACAAATTGAAAAACGGCTTCAGGGTGATTTTAGTTTTTCCCCAATTGAAATAAAAGTTAATCATTGTTGTTTTGTATATTATTGTACATCTTATGGAATGACAAAGGAGGAAATTGTTAAAAGACTTCAAGATTATTTAAATTCTTAATGGAAATATTGAAAACACTGAAAAGCATTATAGTGATTTTAATACTAGATGTTTACCTTGAAGCCAAGGAAATGGAATAAAACACAGGATTAAAAATAGATATGCAGCTAGCGACTGCTTTATTCAACTCAAAACACAGAACTAAAGACTGGCTTATTTTGCCGAGTGAGGAGTGTGGAGTGAGTAGATTAATGTGGCGTTTTGTGATTTGTTTATGTGTTGTGTAAAGTGATTACGCTTCACAGCTACCCCCAGCAAGGGCACCATAGAACTTAGGAGTCTTGATGGCATGACTAGACCTTGAGGATGATTGCCGGCGTTGATCTTCTCTCATCTGACATGATGGGGAGGTTTGGGATGCTGTGTTTGAGCTTGCTAGCACACTTTTTGGAGGGTGTCCACAATGTGGAGCCTGGGTGACTGGAACAGGATTGGTTTTGTCCATTTGGGCTGGTTTTCATCGGTCAACGGATCTCTTCTCGTCCTCCGACATCAATACAGAACGTCTTGTTCCCCGGTGAAATAACTTTGAATGGTCCGTTCATTGTACAGTCTCTGGTTATTGTAATGGGTGGCGGTGGGCATCATTGCAAATGAAAACGAATTGAGCTGACTTTAGTCCCGGGGGCATGGAAATCAATGGTTGACCGTGAAGAGGTGTGGGGAATGCCGTGAATGACTTAACTGCTGCTCGTGTTGAGCTGAGTATGTCTGAAGCTGATCTAGCAATCGTTTCTGTAGTTACGAATTCTCCAGGGACAGTCAGAGGCTCACCATAAATCATTTCAGCTGGTGAAATTTTTAAACCCTTTTTTGGTGATGTGTGTATACCAAGGAGTACTCACGGTAGACATTCGATCCAAGCATGGCTGGTCAGTCTTGCTTTCAGGGCATTTTTTAGAGTCCGATGAAATCTTTCGACTATTCAATTTGATAAAGGGTGATATGCCATAGGTCGGTGGAGTTTCGTTCCTAGCGTAGCCGCCAGTTCATTCCTAAAGGCAGATGTGAATTGAGATCCCCGATATGATGTAAGGTCAACGGGCAGTCCAAATCGTGAGACCCAGTGGTGGATGAGGGCTTTTGCACTTTCCTTAGAGGTTGCCTCTTTAAGTGGAATTGCCTCGGGCCAACGAGTGGTACGGTCGAAAATGATGAACAAATAGGAAAATCCACGACTGGGGTAAGGGAGCGACAATGTCGACATGAATGTGGCTGAAACGTTTCTCTGGGACAACAAAGGTGTCAGGAGGTGAGCGGACGTGAATTTGAATTTTGGAGGCTTGACAACTGATACATTCCCTGGACCAGTTGTTGACCTGTTTGTTTAATCCATGCCAAACAAATTTCTCAGAGATCAGGTGTCGTGTTGCTCTTATTCCTTGGTGAGCGAGGTTGTGGATTGAGTAGAAAAGTTGTCTTCGAAAATCGGGCGGGACTATTGGCCGAGCCTGTCCTGTTGAAATATCACATAACAGGTTAGGACGGGGTCAGACACAGGGAGGGATGTGATTTGCAATCCGGTGATGTCGGAATGATAAGCTTGAGTTTCCTCACAGTTGGTTTAGGCCTTAGCCATCGCTGTATAATCCACACCGAGGGATATTGTTTCAATTGCTGATCTCGAGAGACAGTCGGCAACGACATTTGATTTCCCAGCGATGAGCTGTGAATTCAGAAATGTAGGACAAATGTCCATGTTGACGTGCTGACCACGGTTCAGTTGCCTTACTCATTGCCTGGGCTAACGGTTTGTGATCTGTGTATGCTGTAAACATTCTACCTTCCAACATGCAACGGAAATGTTGAATTGCGATGTATAATCCTAAGAACTCGCTATAATCCTAAGAACTCACAGTTGAACGTACTATATTTTTGTTCCGTCTCCTGGAGTTTTTTTATGAAAAATGCTAAGGGTTTCCATGATCCTTGCACATGTTGTTCTAAGACCGCTCCAATTGCCCGGTCAGATGCATCGCTGGTTAACGCTAGTGTAGCGTTTGGGTTTGGGTGTGTTAATAAGGTATCATTGGTTAATGCTTGTTTTGTGCAATTGAAGGATTCTGTCATTTCTTCTGACCAAATCAGTGGTTGACGTGCTTGGGCAGATTTAAGAGGCTGTAGGAGAGCAGCCAAGTGAGGGATAAAGCGATGGTAGAAGTTGAATTCTTGCAATCCTTTGACTGTTTTAGGTTTTGGGAATTTGTCCAGAGCTTTTACTTTTAACGGTAGTAGGGGTATTCTACCTGTGTTGAAATTCTATGTCTGAGGAAGTCAATTTTGCGGATGACGAAAAGGCACTTTTCGAGACGTATTGCAAGTCGAAAATCCTTTAGTCTTTCGCAGACTGCACAGAGGTCTGCTTTATGTTCCTTTTCGAACTACTAGCAAAAATCAAAATGTCACCTAAGTAAACGAATATGCATTGTAGGCCTTGGAGGGCTGTGTCTATGAGGCGTTGGAATGCCTGTGAGGCAATTTTAAGGCCGTAAGGCATTCGTAGGAATTCATAGAGGCCAAAAGGCGTTATCACAGCTGTTTTGGGGATATCTTCAGGAAGTACAGGGATCTGATGGTAAGCCTTAATTAAATCATTTTTCAATTTTCTTTAAAAAAAAATTTTTCTCCATTTATTTACTGTTTCTTTTTTGCCATTACATTTGCATGTGGTGAATATCATTTTGTTTTTACTCTCTGTACAGATCTGTGCTTAAGAAATCTCAATTTGTTGACTTCCCTGCATCTTGTGTCAGTACAAGAAGACACCTATGAAATCCTTCCAACAGGTTTTTGCTAAACTTCTAGTGGCTTCAACAATAGATTCATCTGTTTTAATCATTAGGCATCTGCAATCCTTCAAAATTGCAGATAATGTCAAAAGCCAAGTGTTTAGTAAACCCAAGGAAAGGCAATTTTCTCTTAAAGATTATTAAATTGCCAATATTTCTTTGCAAATTACAGAGCAATATGAATCGCAGCTTTTTAAAGCTCTGAACTCACGGATCTGATTATATTATCATGATTAATTTATACCACCATCAAGTTGGTAGTTAATAAATGAAACTTTATAGCTTAAGAGTAAGGAGGCAAAAATCTATAATTTTTTTTATATTGATAGACGATATTTTATTATCAGAGTTTTGAGAGTTTATTAATTGTCAGGAATATGTAAGGGTCATATGATTCATATAATATGTTTAATGTTTGTTATATCACACACACAAACTCCCAAACTGAATCTTTCTTATCTCTCTTTGTAGAAACTGGTCGTTTAATGGCTCGCTATTGCATTGCCTTTGAGACTATGAAGCTGTTTCATTCCATTGATCCTAATCAAGATAATATTGTGGACATGGTAGGTATTCAAATGTTCATGCAGCTGTGATTCATCTACCTGGTAATTTATTTGATGCATTCAGTGGTGATGTCAATGTGTAGAAATGTATGAAATATAAAGATCATATCCCCTTTTGCTGTTTGAAGCAATTTTTAGAAAATAAATATTTGCTGATTTTATTTTGGATTTGTTCAATAACAATAATATTTAAGTTGAATAGATCTCTATAACGGATAAGATTTTATATGATCTCATGATATAAATATAAAAAAACAATAAACAATCTGAAAACATGTATCCTTATTAACTTTATGATACTTGCTAGAAAACATTTTCTTTTCTTTTTTCTCTCTTGACAGTTGAACATCGTCTCACAGTGTGCTGAGTTTGATGAAATCCAATTACGGACCAATGAGAAAAGGATTCTAAACATGTTAAACAAAGATAAACACAGAGAAACTATTAGGTTGTATCTTACACTTTGTTGTATGCATTCTTAATGGTCTTCATTTTGAAGTTTATATAAATTTATAAGAGTTTCTATTTGTTTAGCTTATAATTATTGTTGAAGCTTTATAGTTCCCAGATTGAGCTAATTCTTTATATTTTCATGTGTAGGTATCCCATTTCCGGAAAGATCAAAACAAAGCAAATGAAAGTAAAATGGTAAGCAAATTAAGAGTTTGCACTACTGAAAGTTTTTTGGTGGGTAAGAGGGTTTGTGATGATGGGGAAGGGCTTTTAGGAGGTGAATGCACTTGCTTTCATACAGTGTGTCATGTTCACCTCCATATTGATCTCATTATTTGTTGAAGGCAGAATTAATTTACATTTAATTAATAATCATTAAGTATGATCTTTACTTTTTTAGATTTTGAATTAGAAGAACTGATGTTATATCTAATGATTGCCATATATATATATATATATATATATATATATATATTTATTAGGCCTGGTAG
>JASKDV010010560.1:0-16872 GCA_032466395.1 Aegires albopunctatus | reverse complement strand
GAGAGAGAGAGAGAGAGAGAGAGAGAGAGAGAGAGAGAGAGAGAGAGAGAGAGAGAGAGAGAGAGAGAGATATCTTTGAATTATGGCTAAAATTGTCAGTCTGTGGGGAAAAGTTTCTATTTATAGCTCAGTCTGAGGGAAAGGGCAGTAATCCAAGGGTCACACCCCAGTGAGTTAATAGGCAGTCAAAACTTTAAATCAAAATATCTCAAAACCGACTTTGGTGGAGACAGAACAAATGTAAACTGGGGCGACGATTTGTTGGAGGTAACATATCTTTAGAGATGGTTTAGATTAGCGTCTACACTAACCTGCCCTTGTCCAGTTTTTGTGAGAGATAAAGTCTACACTGATAGAAACTGTCAGAGCTAATACAAGATTTCCCTAGAGCTCTTGCTACTAATAAAATGAAAACTTGATGAAGTGTTGTTTCAATGGAAGAACAATGCAAATGCATCGGTACATTAACAACAACAAAAATCAGCAAAGACCTGCTTTTATACCGAGCACTGCACACAAAGCTGAGATTGAGACAAGAAGGTATAAGAGGTAATGATTGCAGAAAGCCAGCCAAGGTTTTTTTAATTACAATAGTGACAAGGGGACTTAGGCCTGGCAGACAAACAAATATACCATTAAGCTGGTGAAAGAGGCATGTGTACAGATAGTGCAGGAAGTTTTTCCCCCAAAATGTACCAAAATTTATAATTCTCAACTTTTTGGTCCATTCGAAACCTCTCTGATTAAAACACAATGACAACGCAAAAGTTCATAATGGGTGTGATCGAAGCACATTGTGGAGCAGATCGACCTGCAAAAATCAAAAGCCTGCATTTCGCAAAGCCCACCAACAGTATTGCATCCTCCACTTCCAGACCTCTGGAAATGAAGAAGGAAGAGCATTGCTATGTATGCAGCTGAGGCAGAAAAAGGACGAGGCATTGGTACCACACCTATGAAACTGTTAGCAATGAACAATACGAACTACAGCTGGTTTACAAAACTGAACACAGGTGGAAAAGAAAATACTTCAATATAAATTCATTGAAATCTAAATTATGTGTTCCTCACTTCCTCAATGTTGTCATACTAAACTCGATTTCCATAATTGGTGTGAACCCCCCCAGTCTTGTGACAATTGGCTGGTTAATTACCGAGTAATTAAACTTTCAAAATATATCGCATGTCAACATCGCCAAAATTCGTCTGAGAACAGTATCGCAAGCAGACTTGAGATGCTATTCATAGGCGTTCTCCGCATTCCATGGTGTTGCAAGTCGACTTACGATTGTGTTCTATGGCGGAATCCTTGGTTTACTTTTGACTTGCCATCTTGTTCACGCATTTATTGCTATAAAACTATAGTAGTATTTTGAAAGAAATGGGTTTCTTTTTCAGGATGACCACAAATTGCTGTTACGATGCTACCCCATAGTTGGAAGTGGTATAATCGTGATTTACCTTCATTGCCGAATGTATAAGGATGGTATTTATGGCCAGAATTGGACGGAAACACAACACATACTGTTCACTCTGTACTTCGTACTTTGTGCTGTCAACTTGTTTGCAAATCGCAAGAAGAATTAAAGACCAGAACACTTTTCCCTATTCTCAAGGCTAAACTTTCACAAAAATGGATTCATCTGACGAGGTGAGTGAAAACAAATTGCATGTACTCTAATTATTCCAAAATTGATTGAAAAAAAGTGAAGACTCAATGCTCATTAGCATAATAGGAAGAAATAATTCAATGGACCTCATAAAAGTCCACACAAACGCCTTGCGCGTGTACTTGAGGATACCTGCAATTATGACAATTTCCAGTCAATCTCGTGCATGTTTTATTATAGCGCAAGCAGTCTTCTCTTATATCAACCAGCAATTGTTTTTGATTTTGTGACTGCGATGTTTCATGATCTAAACATATTTCAGCTAATAATCTTAATAATATCGTCGATATGTAAACAATTTATAAGCTGCATTAAATCTAAATTCTTTGTTGTGTGTGATGGTTTACTTCTAAAATGACATCTAAATTATTCTAAAGAGGAAGTTGTTGCGCGTTTGCATAGTTTAGCACCATTTCTTATACATGTATATTTGTGTAATAATACGCAATTTAAGCGGAATACAGGGGCTTGACATTTTATTGTGTTTTCAACCATCAGGAACCAATGACTGTTGATGTGGAGTCCCTGAGAAGACTGGTGGAGGAGAAGCGGGCAGGGAAGTCCCATACCAACCGACGTTCACCCATTTATGACAGGGGCCCCTCTGGTTCTGAGTATAACCCCAGTGAAGACTCGGAGAGCTTGTTCAGATTCTAGGAGAAGCGGGCAGGGAAGTCCCATACCAACCGACGTTCACCCATTTATGACAGAGGCCCCTCTGGTTCTGAGTATAACCCCAGTGAAGACTCGAAGAGCTCGTTCAGATTCTAATGACAACACCCCTCTCGCCAAGCTGACCAGGTTAGATGAAATCTATTCTATTCTTCCAGCTGGGTCTGATGACGATGTACCCCTCGCTCAACTGGTTAGGGCCGATGAAGAGCAATCCCTCGCTCAATTGGCCAGGGTCGATGAAGAGCAACCCCTTGCTCCACATGATTCAAAGAGGGCTGTGCAGGATAATGCCCCTGGAACTGTTGGTCTGGCACGAGAAGAGAGCACCGAAATGGCACACAAGTTCATTGAGGACCAATCAGCCAACGCCTTCCTTGAAGATATACAGTTGGCCGATCTAAGTAACTTTTGTGAGGCCATGATATCTGGAATGGACTCTGTTGTCTCTGGTACAGGTAGCTCTGAAAGCCTAATTGTTAATGTGAGTTTGTCTGAGAGTGAGATTGAGAGAGATGAGAACAAAAGAGTCGAAAGAGAGCAGAGCCAAGTGAGTACTGATACCCTCGTGATACCTAGTGGTATGAATGATGGAGTGAATGACCCTGGCTCCTTGAGTGAAATGGCAGGCATTAGCTCCGTGGATGTAGATGTAATATTGAGTGATGGTGAATGTAGTGGTGAGGCTGGGGACCTAACCATCACTGTGGATGCAAACACAGAGAGGTCTGACTCCACGGGAGTATTGGAAGAGGAAGATGATGCAACTGATGTAGGGAAGAGGGCTAGAAGAGGACCTAGAAACAACCCTAGAAAATCAGACCTCAAACGGAAGGCTCTGTGCAATTCAGGAAGGGAATACATCTCAAAAAGAGGAAAGAATGTGCCTCAGCGGGCTGTCGGTAAGGGTTGTACCGACAAATGTCCCAAAAAGTGTCACACAAAAGTCGTGGAAGGTGACAGACAGAAACTTTTTGACAAATTTTGGGGTTTAACCGACATCGCCTTGCAATGGCTCTTCGTTGCATCTTCTGTTGTTCAGACTGTACCGAAATACAGAAAGTCAAACACCACCTCACCAAAAACTTTCTCAAGATCCTATTCATTCACAGTCGACGCAATCAAACACTTTGTATGCAAAACCTTTTTCTTAGACACTTTGAACATTTCAGAACAAAAAGTGAAAACAGCCATACAGAAACAAAAGGAGGTGGGGATCATTGATCTTAGACCCAACTTTAAGCATCGAGGAGATGCACAGACTGTAAGTAGCGGAAAGGAAGAAGACCAATAGTCCAATAATCGCCAGTCTTTCAAGTTACAAAAATGTCTTTTACACATGCTTTAACTTAGGATTCCATAGGCCAAAAAATGATCTTTGCGACACATGTTCTATTTATGAAACGAGAGAAGACAAAACCACAGAAGCTAAGGAAACATATGAAACACACAAAAATGAAGCCCGGGCTGTTAGGGACTACAGAGATGCAATGAAGAGAAAGGCCAAGGATGATGCTACCTTTTCTTCCGCTACTTTCGACCTCGAGGAAGTCCTTCAAACCCAGAAATCAGGGGAAGGTATTTTATACTATAAAAGAAAACTAAACAACTACAATTTAAGTATTTTTCATTTCAAAAGTAACATAGGACTCAATTTTTTATGGAACGAGACCATTGCCCGTAGAGGAGCCACAGATATAGCCTCGTGTGTGTACACATTTTTGTGTGAGCTGGCTGAGACAGGCATCAAGGCTGTTACTCTGTTCTCGGACTCATGTGGGGGCCAAAACATAAACCAACACTTTTTGGCCATGGTATGGTATGTTATTCAGACCACAGCCATTGAAAAAATTGAACATGTCTTTTTTGTCAAAGGCCATTCTGAGAATGAGAGTGACAGGCCAGTAAACACATGTGTGTCTACACAACATCTCAATGGTCGGCTATAATACAAGGAGCGAAAAGAACTCTTCCTATGTACCTGGTGAAGGAAATGGTCATGGAAGATTTCAAAGATTTTAAAGCCGTTTCTAAACGATTTGCAAATCAACCATGGATACCGAGCGTCAAAAAGTTAGATGGCTAGACATGAGAAAGTACATCATAAGCAAAAATGAGCCCAACACCCTTAAAGTCTACTACAGCCTTGACGCTATCCCTGTGGAGTTGAACCTGAGCCAGAAAATAAGAAAGAGGTCAGAGTTATCAGCAGATTTCGATCTCACAAATGCCTATCGAAGGCCACTTGCAATCACTACTGACAAATACAAAGATCTACAAGATTTGTGTCGGAGTGGCATAATACCCCAGGCTCACCATAGCTTTTACACTTCTCTTCCTTCAAATGAGCAAGCTGAGAGTGATGAAGATGAAGACGATATTATGTAGAAAATTGATTCAACGCGATTCAAATATAAGTGTAAAATAATGAACATGGAGGGGTGAAGGCGGCGTTTGTGTGTGTGTATATAATATGTTTGTATGTTCTATGTGTTTGTGTCATGGAGCACGACGCATGAATCCTTGTACGTCCATCAAAATATCTTATGTTTGGATGCCATTATTTGTACCCTTTTTCTATGAATTCCACCATCAATGTACATGACAATCATGCCCATGATGCAAATTGTGACTATGATTTTGTTCCTTTAAGCAGGTGAAATAATCACAAAGCACTGTCTCAGAATGTAAAACAAACATACCGGTAACAATACTATGATTGCAAATGCACATTATCACGATGCACTCTATTGATAGTAAATAGTGTTTATGTTCAAATATATCATATCAATTAAAAGCAATTTAGATGAAAATGATATTAATATGTTGTAGTGATTTTGTTATGTGCTTTCCAACATCGAACTTGTTCAAAACATGTGCTTTTGATCTGCCTTAGTTCTCGGTTTGAGTCTCCTTTTAATCTGGGTCAAATCAATGATTTCATTCCGCTACAATTATTCGAACCAGTTTTGAGGAGCGAATGTAACTTTCTATAGTATCCTGGAGATTTTATTACAATTCCAACAACTTGCCTATTGATCAAACGAGTGGTCAATCAGAAAAAATTCTTACAATGCATAATTTTACTATATATTGCAATAAGAACACAATTGTATGTTCATTATGCCACACTCAAAACACCTGAGAAGAAAATCTCAAGTCGACTTGCGATATGCGAGTTCACCGATACCGATATCTTAAGTCGACTTGAGATTGTGTTCTGAGACGATTTTTAGGGGTAAAATATCTTAAGTCCAATTATTAAAAATCCATGCGATGAAATGTGAGTTGAAACCCTCTAAAGCATGCAAAATGAAAAAATAAAATCTATTGTAGCATCTGCTATTTATAAACTATCCGTCTCTAGAAATAAATCAGTTTTTTGCCTCTCCTGAAAAGTAGCCAAAATAACTTACGATACTGTTCGAAACCGGTACCGAGATAATGCTAGTCAAATTATCCGTATGAATTTAATAAATGTTCATTTCACCCAAATTCAATGAGGGAGAACAATCTAATTTATAAGTTATCCACACAAAGTGATTTGTGTCTTCAGATCTTTCAGTAATAGTCAATGTTGACATATGATTCCATACTTGCTGATCTTGATATGAAGTGCCTTGATATGGTTGGTCCAGCTCTCAAAGCTTCCAAGAATTTTGAAGCACAGGTATTAAAGAAAACAGTCAGTCTTGCTTGACCACAGCTTCATCCCATGGACCATGAATGTTACTAAATGATGGAAGAAAAACAAACAAACAGTAAATATATGATGTGACTGAATGAATAAATTAGTGTCTCACCCATACCTCATTGAATGACCATCTTTCTACTTTTTACATTAAAACGCAACAATCCAAAAACTGAAGGCTGAGACAGTGACCTTTCAACTATCTCTATCTGCCATCACCAGTACCCAACCACCCAAAAACTATAAGATGAGAAGGTGATCTTTCAACTATCTCTATCTGCCATCACTAATACCCAAACAATCATAAAACCAAAGGCTGAATGGTGACACCTGTTAGAGAAATACAACAACACATTATAGAATTGCCAAAAACAACAACCCCTATAAGAAATAAAAACATTTTTAAACACAACAAGACATTATAATATTAAAAGTCGAAGATCAACAACATCATTCACTGTTGGTCTCCTTAATCTTTTCATAAGGTTCAAAAGGACAACACTGAAAGTCTGCCCTTAATTCTGTGTCATTACAAAACTGTAGTGCAGCACACAAATTCTATCAAGGCTTGCATAGAATTGCCATAACAGTCATTCCACACATACACACACATCATCACCAAACATATGGATGAATAAGTGCCCTACTATATTCCCGCGGCCACTAGTTTTTAGCTAAAAACTCACTCTTTCAAGGGTTGAAGGTGAATGAGCCATGCAGGGGCCACTAGCGTGATGAAGAAAACCACCAAGATGTACACCACACTGCCTACCAGGGATACCACGGACAAAGCCATGGCACAGGTCACGTTGAGTCCAATGGACAACAGCAAGTGGCTTGTATCACTCCATTTCTGATAAAGATAACAATTTGATGCAGGTAATACTTTATGTACAATCACAGACCTGCCCAGCTAGATTTACAAAAATCAGTGGTCAATGAGGCAAATATGAGTATTTTATGACAAAACTGAGTATATGTATTTGGCTCTTGATGTCAACCCACAAACTAGTTGACCGTTGCTATCCTTAATTAACTCTACGGTTCAACAAATGAGAGAGAGGCAAAGGCCCCGAGCTTCAGGCTAGGAAAGATCCATGGGTTCAAATTTTCAACAAAAGGCTGGTCGGAACAAAATATGGGGTTGTTTCAAAAATGTTTGAAGAAAATTTTCGGTCTGCGAATAAAGATACTGATTGGTTAGCCAGAGATATGTGCCTATTTCCGATCTATTTGTATGGTAAGAGCTAAATTCTTTGGAACCTAGCAATTGTACAGCTCTAGGCAGGTCTGCATTTATAATAACCCTTGTGTCCTCACGTTCCCATTTAGGCATATTGACATTTTGGGAAGAAATTTTAAACTACATTTTGATAGTAATTCAAATATTATTAGAAAACTGCAAACTTATTAGAGACTAAGCCTATAAAGGCTCATTTGTCATGAAAATTAATCAAATAAAATCCTATTACAATGAAAATAAATATCATTATAGAGGAAATATTGCAGCAGTATAGTATTAACTTCCATCAATGCTTTTTCATGCATAAGAAAAGGCAATGATCGGAGACAAACCCATGACATATGCATAAGATTTTCAAATTTTCTTTTCTTTTTTTTTACTTGACCAAATCGTACTTTTATGTTGGATTGTATCCTAGTGATTGAAAATGAAAGCTAGGTTCTTATTTACACCAAGTGGGAAATTTGGTCTTCTTCTTCTTCTTGATGGGAAACAATAAAATAAATAAATAAATATGCTTATATATAATACACAATGAAAGAAATGCATATCATAATAGGTTTATAATTGAAGGGATCAGAACAACAAGGTTAAATCACATGACGTCACTTTGGAGAAAATTGACAAAACGTGAGGACTTAACCTTGATGTTACATAATCTGTTGCAAACTTAACGTGATCAGCACTCCATGTGGTTTAGCTTTACTGTTTCACCATTGATATCAATAGATAGCCCACGCTTTAAACTGTAGGTAATTGGGTAGAACTCTATTATTAGATGAATTGGACTCAGCCTTCTTCGTGTTCTGACCCCTTCAATTATAAAATCATACAAAAAGAAAAAAGAAAGATACACATGACCATGTCTTGCATATTACGGATATGGACAGTTATCCCAGCCTGGCTACTATAATGGTAACATTCAGTTTGGCAAACATGCATGTGGTTAGTGTTGTAACTCAAGTAAAAGTACATGGAAGCAGTCATATAACTTTCGGAATCACAAAAGAAAAGAAAGATCTGTTTAATTTAGAATAACTAAATCTACTGCTATCAAGAAAACATTATGAAGAAATGAATCACCAAACGAGCTATTTAATGAAAAATGACCTTCAAACTCCTTCTAAGGACGGGCCACAGAGCAAAGAGTTCAAATGCCACTGTGACTGTAGTAAAGGCGTGCCAAGGTGTGTCAAGTCTGGAGGCAAAGCAGACAGAGGCAAAGATGGCTGCATTCAAGGACAAGGCACCCGGTACCCTTGGAATATACAGGTGAATGAAAAAAAAAGAAGAAAAGAGAAAAAAAAAAAAGGAAAAGGTCATAAAATAAATCAGGAGTCATACATTGAATAAGATTTGACTGTTAAAATTAAACCAAGTTATGGTTCTCTAAATACATTTGAGTTTGTGTTAATCTGTCTAAATCATGTTTTCTCTTTCTGTCTCTATTCCTTTTACATCAATTTTCATTTTACTTTCACATCTCCTTCAACCCATTGTCTTTCTGAGTCAACATTCAGTTTCAAATTCAACAGTCACAGAGATGGTAGCTCTAAATACTACGTAAAATTCCAAAGTTATAAAAGTTATAAGACAAAAACTATTAATGCCCCAAAAACAGACTTACGGTTCAGTATCAGCGTGGTAATTACAAAACAAAAGGTTGGCCATCAACATGGCGGTGGCGATGACATAGATGGTATCAGTACTGATGGTCTCCATCAGAGATGCCAGGATAGGCGACAAAGCGGCACTGAATCCCTGGAAGAATAGGCAGGTCTTCATGTTCTTGTATACTGGAGTTGGACACAAAGACAAAAATATATGGCATATTATTTTACTGAGATCAGATTACTTAATATTAAGGATAATTAAGTTCAGTGACCTCCCTCCACAAAATGGAAGAAGTGATGGCATACGATTTGTTAAGACATCAATGTCATCAACTAGTCTCAGATGAAGATAACAAATTAGATAAATTTGATTAATCTTATCTATGGAAGGGCTTTGAATCTCATATCCTAGCTGTTGGTCAATGTCAGGTACACTATGAATTCAGACTAAGAATTCCATTGTGCCAGTCTTGTCTTATCGAGTTTTATCTTTCAATACATTTTAGCCAAATGTATCTAGGTGGGAGGAAGTTATTCTGTTCCTTCCATTTAACAGACCAATTAGAGGTATGTTGCAATATAATGGACTAATAACAGGGTTCATAGAGAAACCATGAAACAAAATTCAAGACTTTATCAAGACTCCAGACACAAAATTCAAGACTTTATCAAGACTCCAGACACAAAATTCAAGACTACAAGTATAAGATGCAAAATTAAAGAACTACACCATCATCGAAAAAAACAAAATAAACCCAAAGTGACAGGATTAATTTTAACATTGTTTTTGGTTATAACCTAACTAGGAAATAGTAATAAATTATTATTATTATTATTATTGTTATTATTATTATTATTATTATTATTATTATTAAGAATTGACTACTGCAATCTAGTATAAAAATAAAAGTCGAATTTATTGGCCACGCTGGTTTCCGACATTGACAATCATTGGCCAAACTATCTGCATCAATATTATATTAACCAGGCAGCTGTGAGAATTGCACATTGTTAGGGCCTGCTATGACATTAATGCAAACGACCATTACTCTTTGCAAAGTAATATTGCAGTCCAAATAAAATAATATATCACATACTTGTTGCCAGATTTCCAATGTCAGACACAAGCATCTATTTCATAGTCCAACATATCTAATTTATTAATCTATTATTATCATGCTACCAGTACCATATTGCCGGTATATAACGTAAGAACCCTCACCCCCCCAACGCACACCTCTCATCCCTTCTATTCAACATGCAATAGACCTACTCCAAAGGTAGTATGCCGGTTTAAGAGAAATCGATAATTGCGGCAATTACTACACATACCATGATTGTTTCAACGATGTAGGCCTACTCATCTTTTTCATAACCTATCTACAACGTAGGTCTATTATAGCGGCACAAAATATACTGAAACGCTTTGTATTTAATATGTTGTCAATGATGCACTCAAATTTCAGTGCAAGCTCATCTGACTACCAGAGATTGACCTAAGCGATTAGTGCGTGATTCAACATGCGCTGGATATGGTATCAAGTTTGGGTGATTGTAAGCGTATGTGTTTGGTATGATAATCATAATGAGCCCCTCGATAAAGTATCTATACGGTATCTAGTTCAATAAAGGGGTGGACTAAAGGAATTTACCCGAGGCAATGCATAACTTTTATAAAAGAATGATCCAATGGCACTGGCAGTCTTAACACATGTACTTTCAATCACAGACCATTGTTTGACTGCAATTTCTGTCACAGATCTCATAGCGATGGTGCGAACACACTCTAAAAATGAGTGATGGCAGTTCTGCAGGGTAGACGATACTGCGAGCGAAACAATCCAGTTAAGAAAACAAAATTGTGCATTGTCCCCCACTTTTTTACCAAGCCACGGTCAAGGCTGCAGACTCTTTTAACAAGAGGCTATTTTCAAGTCTTGAATTGCCTGCTCAAAATGTCCATATGAGTGGTCAAGACTACTTAGTTATATAGTCATGGTATGTCTCCTTCAATTTGCCTATCTTTCCTTAGCAGCATTACTCATCGCAATGACCAGAAATCACTGTATCAAAGGACACAACTTACAACAATTACTGTTGAATTCCCCGTGGGATGACTTCAACTTCAGGGTCAGTAAAATGTAGACGAGGTAGCCCCCAAAGGTCAATAAGGAAGCCAGGATCCAAAGTCGCTGAGGTGAAATGAGTTGTGCCTCCATGTAGAAAAACAATATGACCAATGTGCAAATGCTGGGAAAAAAATAGGCCTTCATAAAAATCCACGAGTGATACATTACAAAGAAATTATCATACAGAACAAGTTCTCTAATTTGGAAACGTCGGTGGATTTTAAAATCGTCCCAATTAACCGTATTTACCAATTATGCAGGGATGGGGATTGTGGTTTTCCTCTAACAATTAGAGCAATCAAGCCCTTCTATACACATAGAAAAATTCCATTCCCTGAGATTTCGTTCTGATTATCCATGTCATTCGATTACAGAGGTCACAATAATTATAGAGTAAGACCTAAAATGAAACCTAGCTCATAATCAATTTATGAAAATGTAGACTGGAAAACTATATCAGAGCCAAAGTCAGACAAAACTTACTCTGACCAATATTAAAATTTAAAAAATAATTCATAAGTAAAAGCATGGTGTTAGGTGTAGTTGTGTTTGTAGGTTCCAATTTATTCATGATCGGATACTTTCCTTCTCAGTTCAGCAAACAATATATTACTTTTTATTACACATGACTATACAGTCCTTCGGCTTATAACCCACCACACGGTAATGACACAGATACTGGGTTACTAGACGTCTAGGCAAATTAAGGCAATAGGGTATTTTTTAATTTACCCTGTTATGCCCCTTTTTTGCAGCATTAACTGACATGACCCTACTGCCCTGTTTCAAACACCTTCTCGTGTTAACAGGACTGTTTGGTTTGGGGTTTGTTTTCGTTTCTGTTTATATGTTGTTTTTTGTTGGGGGTGTTGCGTTTTTTTTAAATTATTGTTCTTGGTTCTTTCTCTATGTTACTGCAACGAATGTCTTGTTAACATATGGATTGTTGATGATAAATACAAGCATGATAAGCCGTTTAGAGAAAGTTTAAAACTCCTCCCTCTGATGGAGATCAGCCAATTTCAAAATCAAAGATGGTTAGCTAAAAGAGAACAACAACCAAAAAACAACGAACCAATACCCCTTTGTTCACTTACTTACGGTGGTGAATTGCATTTAATTAATCTATGGAATGACCAAGGTGTGATTAGCTCTGTCATAAAGAAATTTGAGAGTTGATAGACTCATAGATTGTTTCTTTCAACGCATTAAAGAGACTTGTGCTTTGATATAGACAATGGAATGTCATTAACCGTGCTAGTAGAACTAGTTTACAATCAAATGAGTTTGAATGTGTGAGAATTTTATTTGTTAATTGCTTTGCCAGATAGACCGGGTTATAAAGCAAAGTACTTGTCTGAGGGACGGTTTATGAGAGGGTTTTTTTCATAGGAAAATATTCTGTTTCATTAAAAGTGCGGGTTATCAGGCGAAGTAGGTTAATAGAAGATGGGTTATAAGCCGAATAGGACTGTATTACTTTTACCTTGACGGAGAGTAGATGAGGTATTTCACTAAAACCTAGGTGTCCTTTGGCATCTGCCTATTACCTTGGGCTAGACAATTTAACTGTATTGACCACCTCCAGAGATGCACTGTGGCTGATGTCTGGTATAATTCAGTCTTTCTCTCCCAAAATTAAAAAAAAACAAAAAAACAAACCTTAAACTTATTATATCTTGATAAATTATATATAAATATTTATCCGTTACCTTGCCAGCTGGTGCGTTATGGTTGATGATTCCCATACCAAAGTTGAAAATCTGTATGATTTCACATTCACTAGAAGGAATGATGAAAAAAATGTATTAAGAAATCATGTTTCAGTGATAGCTGGTCATGATGGTCAGTGCAAATGAGTGGGAAAAAAATGATTGAGAAGTCCCTAGACACTTAGACAGAATGTGTGCTGTCATGATTATTTTCAGTGGTTTAACTATGTCCCTTTTATAATTGCATCAAAGACAGAGTCAAGAGACTTCGGTTTTATTGAAATGTATTCTATATAGAAGACAGATCTATTACACCATGTCACCATGGTCGTCAACAATTCAAATGTTACCAATTAATGCTTGGGCCTTTTAAAATTTAAATGCAACAACTGTTGGAATCCATTCACACAGTAGAACAAAGTTAAACCAAAATGTTTGGGACCGAAGAAATCATTTCGGTATTAATAAACATATTTTGGTTTATCCATTTGTAAGGGGAAGTAACAAGAAATGTTACAGTTCAGTTAAAAGCAGTGTTTGATAGATTTTATATGCGATGCGAAGTGCAGTGTGGTAAAGAACAGAGTGATTAAAACCATACGTGTACTTTACTTTTGTAGGCTTAATAGTGGGAAATGGTAACAACCGTTTCTGACTGTCCGTTGTTTCTATACACTTTCTCTATAAACTTCACATAATGATACAGTATTTTAGGTTTGGGTTTTCGGTTAAGCAGTGCTGCGGGTGAACTTAGTTTCGATTTACTGTTAGCAAACTGTTGTTTGGTTTGAGTGTGTTCTTCTGTCTTTACTATTCCTTCAAAATTGTTTATAAAACTGATAATCGATGGATTGTAACGAAAAGCATTACAACCGACAAGATTTTTATTAATCGAATAATAAAAATCCATAATTGACCATATATACTATATATCTAAACAAAGTAAATTTCTCTTTGTTTCTGTAACTAGTATAAGAGATCTGATATTTTGATATTCCAACTGCGACACTCGTTTTTGGTAACAATTTATTTAGCATTTTACAGTAAGCATGCCATTTGTTAACCTGACACTCAAGTCATGTGGCCCTGGGTATATTTTAACGAAAAATGTTGCCGTTACAAAGACAATGGTTTACATCAAAAGGAGCAACAGTTCTAGGCGAACTTGGTCAAAAAGCATGATAATTATCTATATATATTCTAGAAAGCAAACCCCCCATTGTCACTCATAGTAGGCGTATAGTATAGTACCTTAGAAAGTATTAAAATAACATTGAAAATCAAACCATCGAAAGGTAAGCAATCCAATGTAACTAAGAGGGGAGTCTGGCAGTGAACTTGAGACAACGAGATCTTTTTGACATGGAAGGGAGAAAAGGTATGAAAATGACTGAAAAATCAGAAGCAGCAATCAATTCTGCATTGACACAAATGAATCTTTTATAATAGCACTTCATTGTGAAGTAAGACAAAACAAATAGGAGCTCTTCGGCAAATCATCCTGTCGCATACTATTGGTTTGAACCTTTAGATAGCATACAGGTGGGTAGTGGAATTTTGTCGCTATTTTAGAGAACAAAATGCATGTATCGTAAACCGACAGATCGTCTAATCCGACATTTCTTGATGCGAAGGTCACTGTCAGTTTAACGATGGTGATTTATCAAAGTTGAGCCAACCTTTGCAATAGCTAGCTCCTCAAGATTAATACTGGAATAACTTACCAGCCTGGTGCAAGGAATAATTACTCATCACTGATTAAAAAATGATTCATTCTAAGAAGTACTTACGATTTTTCTTCAATTCTTCCAGGAAAGATGAATCTACATAATTATCGGGATAGTCTTGTTTCTCATAAAGAATTTTCTTCCATGGCACATCTCCAGACATTGTTACGGTTAAACGTGATCATAAATATAAATTCTTGTCAATTATTATCATTACATGAATCCATATGTTGCACTGGCTTATAGATCTGAAAAAAAGAGCAAATTGTACATCATCATTTCCATTAAGCAGGGAATCACTAACAAATATGTACATCTAGTTTTTCCTTTAAAAAATTCTTCCAAGAAAGATGAATCCAAATAATTATCGGATGATAGGCATTATAAATAGAACCTTTACATACCTTGATAAAATTACTTTTCTAAGAAGATTGTACACAGCAATGGTAAGACCGATCCTCGAATATGGAAATGTAATGGTATCCGAGATTAAAAAGGCAGTCAGAAGAAATTGAGAGAGTTCAAAGGAGAGCTACAAAATTAATATATATGACATTAAAAAGTATTCATATGAAGATAGACTAAGATTCCTGAAATTACCATCCCTCAAAGCAAGAAGAATATGAGGGAATTTAATCCAAACCTACAAGATTTTCAATAAATATAACATTGATGATATTGACCAGTCATATTTCTTTCAGATGGCACTAACCAATATATAACACGTAACAGTTGTGATATAATACAAATCCAACATTCAAATATACTACATTTAATATAAATAAGGAAACATTCATTCAGTCAGAGAGTTGCACCCTTTTGGAACAAATTAACACCAAACTTAAAACGCGCATCTAATATTAATTCTTTTAAAAATCTTATCGACAAAAATCACACGTTTACGGATATTATATATATATATAATATGATTATGATAAATAAAAATTTACAAAAAACTGAGCTCGCTTTTAAGACCTGGCCTAAATAAAATTATTATGACAATGAAGGGGCTTTTTTAAAGCTGAAAGGCTATGATGGAAATATTTCATCGCCCCTATTTTTGAACTTGAACTTGAATTGCGACCGAGTGAATAGGAGCTCTTATGCTAAAGAAAGTAGCGTAGGCGTAAAACTATCTCAAATCACTTCGAACTTCTCATTCGATAACAAATCAAAACAGACAGCAGAGAGGAGAATAAAAGAATCAAGATCCAAAACATATATATACACCCAAAATAGACCCCATCAAACAAAATAGGCCTATAGAAAACCTAAGAAAATAGCTACGGTACCGATGTTTTGGAGATTATACAAAAGTAAGTCACAATGATTCGACTGATCCAGAAACTAGATCTAGACTCTATCAAAGTGAAATCGGACTGCTTCAAAATCCAAATCAGAATTTTTTACATAAAATTAGATGTGATTGGCAAGTCAGTTGAAATTATATATATAAATGGGAAAAAGTATTACGGTATGCTTGTATTATACAACTTTGCTCAAATGTCATGAGAGGAAGCATGCGCAAGGAGTTGTAAAATTTGACCCTCCATCTTTGCCGAGCACCGAATGTAGCTCTCTCTCTCTTTTTTATCTTCCCCATTTCTTTCTTTCTTCACTCTCTCTTTCTTTCTCTTTTTCTCTAACACCCGCACATACATGTGTATACACACAAAAGTACTCTTTCAACGTTCGAAGCGGACAATAGACAATCTTGGCCTCATGTGAACACACATCACCCATTGTATACTTTTATAATCATCTTTTTAAAGATATTTTATCAATATAATAAAGAGGATTGTATTTAAGAAAAGGAAGTGTCAAGTCACTCGGTCACAATATTAATACCGTATCAATTGCGACCGAGTAAGTAGGAGCTCTTTTGCAGAAGAAAGTAGCCTCTAGGCGTAAAACTATCTCTCATAGCATGGATAGTCTGTCATCATTCATCACTTAGAACTTCTCATTCAGTTACAAATCAAAACAGAAAGCAGAGAGGAGAATCTAAGAATCAAGATCCAAAACTATAATGTACACCCAAAGTAGACCCAATCAAATAATAGGCCTGTATAGAAAGTAACTAAGGTACCGACGTTTTGGAGTATAATACAAGATTAAGTCACAAAGATTTGATTGATCCAAAATCTAGATTCTATATGATATGATATATCATATAGAACACAGATAGAGGCTTAAAAGCCTTTTATCTGGTCTAGTGCTGTCCTTCAACGTTTCACTTCATGACACTCTAACTGGGCATGTTCCATGATATTGATGGGGGTAGCATTTGCTAAAATCAGCTCGGTTACTGGACGCAGTATTTATGTGCTTCATCATAGAAAGCATCCAGGCGACATTTAAATGTCAGCAATGAGGGGGCGTCAACAACATCTTCCGGTAACTGGTTCCATTTGT
>JASKDV010010449.1:0-16879 GCA_032466395.1 Aegires albopunctatus | reverse complement strand
TAAGCACACTCTCTATCAGCTTCTTATCCTTTTCAAGATAAGGTGCCCATACACAGTTTCCGAACTCCAAATGCGGTTGAACCAAGGCTGCAAACAGTAACTTCATAGTGTCGCAGTCAAGATAATCAAAAGATCTCCTTATCAGTCCAAGCATTCCAATTTGTGTTTCATTTTTCAAGTTCAATATAACTCTATTATCCAAAAAGGGAATTTTAGTGTATAATATATGCTTGTATGATAAGATATTAGTATACTGTGTATAGATTCTCACTTGCACACTCATATTAGTAAATTATTAGATCTATATCTTTGATATATTTTTTCTAATAGGCCCATAATTTGAATGCATGTAAAAAATGCATTTAATTTTAGCTCAAATTCTCACACAAAACTACATCAATCCTATTCATCTCCTTGTATGAGTCCCAGAGTTCATAATTGGGAGGAAAGAATAGGCCCAACTCCAGTACTTCCCATGTCTGTCGTAAGAGGCGACTAAGGTTGAATGGGGGCTTCTTCTCCCATCTGTATTGTCTTCTGCCTGTCAGGCTCTTTTATTCTCTCAGAGAAGGGTGGAGGTTTTGCTGTGGATGGAGGGAGGCATTAACTGGTGGCCATCCCCCATGTGTGTGCATTGCTCGACTTAAAAATGTTATCGCGGTCACTCGCTGTCTAGAAGCAAGTACTTTTGTACAAGAAGGGCATTAGGAAAATCCTGGGAGGCCTTTGCCGTGCATGTTTTGGGGCTTGATGGCCATCGTTATTTGAAGTTTTATTTTTGTTTTTGAGAGATGATCGGTTTGGTTTTTTACTATAAATTTCATCTCTCAATTTAGTGATCTTTATTATTATTTGTATTGTACTTAGATCTATTATTTGAAGTGCTTCTTTTCCACCTTGGCGATTTTTTCCCCTCTTCTAAAAACTATTTCTTCTCTTTGTTTTTAATCTTTTCACTAGCCTATCATTTTACTTTTTTTCCATGGGCTTTGAGATGACCTTGGTAGAATCTAGTGAATATAGATCTAGATCTAGCCCTTAACTAAATCTATCTTTCTACAAGCAACCAGTGATGCAACGAAAGTTTCTGACCACGACCCTCAACCCTTGACCCCATTCCTTGACCCCGGCTTCAGCAGCAGGTATGATTTTTTTGATTTGTCACCGTGATGGTAAGTGAAGTGGTAAACACGGAACTGACAGTACAGGTAGATCTAAATATAGTCTAAATATAATAGATGTAAATTCCAGATATTATATATCTATCCAGGACATTAGTACTAGATCTAGATCTAGATCTAGATCTACATGTTTCTATGGTAAAATCGCTATGACAGGTGAACTAAACAAAACATTTTGCCGAATTTTCATGTCATTAGGCTAGGAGATCAAGATTCAATATATCTAATAAAGCAGTAGGCTAAACAGAAAGATACAAACTAGATCTAGAATCGCTAAGTAGAAATATCTAGATTTTAGATCTACTTCCTTGAATCTAGATCTAGATCTAGATCTATATCAAGATCTGAACTGTTGGTATCAATATATTGAGGGGGCAATATCAATAAAATTAAATGTAGATTATCGAGAACTTGAGTAAGCCTAGATCTGTATAGATCTAGAAATCTAGATATATCTAGATCTAGATCTAGATCTATATATAGATGTCTTGAACAGTTGGAAACTAGATTCTAGATCTAGATCTAGATCTATTTGATAGGTGGCCATGTCTACAGTTACGCCTCCGTAACCACGGTCTCGCCGGCTAGGGTTACTACGCCGATGCAAGGGAGGTCTATCCCCCTTCCCCCTAATTTTTGTTAGATTGTTGGAAAAAAATCTATTGCTAACCCTACCCTGATTCCCGACCAAGCCCCTAACTCTGATTTCCACTAGGGCAGGAGGCCCCGTCCCCCAGACCTCCCCCTCCCCCCGTCTTCCACCCAGTATTTGTTAAGTCTATCGTTCGATTACTACAGTGTTGTCTGCAATTGAGTTATGAGATTTCATTTGCATCGGCGCAACCCTAGCCGGCGAGAGCATGATTACGGAGGTGTAACTTTAGACACTTTCTTGATAGATCTACATGTTGCTGTCCTGATAAAATCGGGTAACTCCATAAAACCAAATTTTTCAGGAGGAAAAAAGTGATTTATGATCTATAAAAACAATTACAGATCAATACAAGAAAATTCAATCCCCTTTCATTCTTACGCAGAGTTGGGCTGATTAATATTGATATTGCAGACAGACAAGGTGGCAAGTCACCAGAGAAGCAGATTCAGGTGTTTTCTGCTGCATTTCTTTTGATATCTGCCATCATTTATTCACTTATTTGTAACCTGTTTCTTGCCCTTTGTCTAAAAAGCTAAAGGATAACAAACAGATTATAATGGAGTCAGATAATTACCACCAGTTGTTTGCTTGTCGATATGATAAGCTCAGCAAAGTGCCAGCTTGACAATTATCCAATTTTATTACAATGGATGGACTTATCAATTTTCTAGTGCCAAATATTTCAGCTTTTTGTTAGGCATATATATAAATGATAAAATTAAACATTTTCTTAAATAAACATTATAAAGCATATTATGAAGAATATTATTCAAGGCAAAAGGTAAGTTCAAAAATTTTTCCACTTATAATCTTATTATGACGATAATGATATTTAAAAGTTGATAATGTCTATCATGTTTTACCCCTTTCATCAATAACAGAACTAAATTATTCAAGAAGAAATAAAAAATTAATATGGTAGAAGCACTGCCAAGCATTAGAAGACTGTAATGAATCAAGGCTTTCATGATACACGCCACCTTTTATATATATATTTTTTCCCCAGTTTTTGCTGAAGAGAAGACAAATAAGATGTAACCGATTATGAAAATTGTGGCCTGGGGTCTTTTTTGTCAATAGTGGGGAGCAACATGTGCTCCTTTTTCCTCAAGATGAAGCTGATAATAATTTTCTGTGTCATTTTTCTTGGAGAGGAAATATTGGCAGCAAAAGAAGGTAATCCACTATCTCTTATTGGTCGCAATATATAGACCTTTAAAAAAATCTAAGAGCCTTTCACTTCCTATCGGCATTAGTGTTTTGGTAGCTATATGTAGATGTTGAGCAAAATAAAACCAAAAAACAATGAAAACATATGAAAGTTCAGAGATCAAGATTGTAGGAAAAATTGTCATGCATAATATGAGTCTTTTAGAAGGACAAAGTAGCAAATTTTGTAGGTTTAAATATAGAATCATATATAGTACATTCACAATGACTTTCATGCTTTTTCAAAGACTAGTGCTAAAACAATAATTTTAATTATTTACCTTTATATACTGGACCTCTGTTCATTTTTCATCCATCATTAGAAGCTTACTTCAAAAGTAAAGTTGCCTCATATGGCACACATTTCCAGTGTTGCCGTGCTAAGGGCACTTTACAATGACTCTAATACTCCCCTGACTGACTGTAACACAAAATACACAGGAAAAGATGTGCAAACGGTTAAGACATCCTTTGAACAGGAACAATGCTGTCTTAATGGCCTGGTACTCATTCACATTTGAGTCAAGTGAGGTAAGCGGGACAAAGTGTCTTGCCTATGGACACATCGTCAATGACCTGTGGTTATCAAGAAACATTGTGTCAAGTGGGTACGATTCAATCATGTCAATCAGCCTGCCACTGTCAGTGATGAGTGCTGATGGAGTATTCTGGTGTTTGTACAGTGTTAACTTGACTTAAATGAGATGATGCAACCCCACTCATTACTTTCAAAAAACTTTTTTAAACCTACCTTTTATTTCCTTTTCTTAATATCATTTTAGTCAATCCAGGACATGTAATTTTTGAAAATTGTGGATGGGCTGAAACACGGTCAGTTGGAAGTACAAGTATATCATTTGAAGTGCATGCAAATAGTGAAGACCCTCCTTATAGGTAGGAAGACCTGTTTTGACAATCCAATAAATTGTTTCATTTCTTTATGATGTTCAATCTTTCAATAATATTTATTTTATTTCTATGTTCCATGTGGTTTACTTTGTAGCGTTAAATTGACTTATTTCCTGTTATTTCATATCATTTTGGGGGTTTTACCTATGGTTGGTTTTTGGGTTTTTTTTTTGGTTTGTTTTATATGTTTGGGTTTTTTATTTTTGTTTTTTTCTCTAAAGGGTAGGAGGGGGAGGAAAGAAAGGAGTGGGAAGAATTACCACAATTTTTAATATAGATGCCCTTCAGTTCTCTCTGAATAATGGGAAAACAAGACAAAAGCTGCAATTTAAGAATCCAAGTGATCCAGACTTTTTGTAAAAAAGAATGAATGCAAATGATCTGTCATGCTATGCATAAATTTCCATCACAACGTGGATAGTGTTGCTTATGTCGAGTCCTGTAATTGTCGATGGTTGAAGTGACACCATAACGTATTTAGTATGTGTCTATACTAATTTATCAGAAAAAGGATCATTCTGCCATTATGGCTGTGGCCAAAGGCTGAATGCCAGGTGCAAGGAGACTCCAGCTCCCCCAAAGGAGTCAACTTAGAGCAATGGCAATGATATCAAAATTATTCCTCAGGTCTTAACTGAGAAACATGTCTGCTATGGAATGGTGTCTCTCTCCAAGAGATTCCTGCTCACCGGCCCCATATCCATTGAGCTTCCCCTGCTATGAAAATCACTAGCAGCAAGCATCCTTGAACATGGCTTCATTCATTCAAAACTTTCTGGCTCCATCCACGGCTGCAAATTTTCACTCTCAGCCCAAATTTAGTTTGCCCACCCAACCGCAATAAATCATCTGTCAAGTAGGTTTTCCTTGGGAAATTCCCCCACTAGGAATCACATTCTCTGTCTACATCTCGCCACTGGAAAGCCAGTATACTATCACATTTTTGCTCCACTATTCCAAAATGCACATTCTTGTTATCATTGTTTTCTCTCTATCATCAGATTTTCACAATTTTATAGTCCTATATAATGTTGATTACTGTATCTTTCTTACTTATGTGGTACAGTGATTGATTCTCAATGCGTGTGTTTTTAGGGGATTTTAATTGTGTATTTATAATTAAGCTGTAAATTAAACCATTTTTGCAAGGATCAAATTACATATGCGTAAACTGTTTCTTCAAAGTGGAACATATGTCACACAGGCCGTATCAACAATAATCAATGTTGCTCAATACCGTATTGAGTAACATTGATTATTGTTGTTTCCAATTGATGAACTCTATACTTTTCATAACATAATATGTCATTAATGAAATTAACATACTAAATTATACAAAATGCAATTTTCATAACCCCTGTATCATGCAATTATATTACGGAAAAACACATTTTGGAGAACTTTACAGTCAGTTTAGGCCTACAGATATAAGTTTGATCTCAAGCTGGACCATCAAGTTATCAATAGACACTCATCTTTTTTCTTATCAGTTAACCACGGGTTTTGAAATTACCATCGAGTCATAAAATTGACAGGAATGAGCGGACAGGTGATCAGATTGATGAATTTGAATTGCTTTGGGTCTTGCATATATGAGTTGTCTTTTAATAGGTGCAGTGCAACACCACATTGTGATATGATTATCCTATTGCATGATACATCATTTGATAGGCCTTAAATAGAAATTTAATTTCATGTGCGCATTGTCAGAGTGAGCCTTCGTGTGAAGGCAGGGGGAGGAGCCAAAAGGAGGCTATATCTAATACAATCGGCTCAGCTGAAAATGATGCAAGACTGTTTGTTATGGCTAATGAGCTGTGATATAACTTAGCTTATATTAGAATTATATTAATGTTTTTTTAATAAGTGTGGATATTAACCCTAAATGAGTGCAAAATTTCATGCAAATTTGTCGAATAGAAGCAACTGTTTCATTGTGTTTAGTGTTTAGTTATCCATCCATCCTCGAAACTGGTGAAAATTGTTCTCCATCTTTGATCGCTATTTTCTCAAAACCTGTTTTTTTACATATCTCTATTATACTTCTATCTATTGCCACTATGAGTTACTAATGCAACCAATTAAGGAGGAATGAGTGCTAGTCGTAATGTTTCAAGAAGACATATTAATTTTTTATGTTAAAAATGCGAAAGAATTTCAACTGAAATTGAAAAAGTTATTGATTTTCAAGCATTTTTCACTTGATATTTTCTTATTTTAGTTCTCCAATGTATTGCATAACAAAGATCAATGGAGTTTATTCATATGGAAATAACTTATATGAAATTGAGATGTCACCATTCAACATATCGCCAATGGACATATGCAGTGAACATCAGCGTCTGAATCATGTTATGATTTTTGATCGTGAGTATAATGTAAAGCTTTCAGTAGTTGTAGGCTAATTTGATATTTGTCTCATTTTGAAAATCCTATTGAAATGGTTTTTATGATATAAACAAGCAGCTCTATGTAATATTAAAGCGATATAAACGATGCAACAAGCCTCTATATGATACTCTATGCGACTCTCCATGCAACTCTCTGCTCAACCCTCCATGCAATTCTCATACCATCACTTAAATAGACTTAAAATAATCCAGATTGTACACAAACGTTTCACAAATGGAATGTTCTATACTGTGGCTTTGGCTCAATGAAATGTAATTTAAAGTAAATGCAATCACTTCCAGCAACTCCTGGTCTCATTGGTAACATAACTCACTGTCCCTTAGGTAACCCAGCGCACACGCACAGTATTTTTTATCATTTTTTTAAATTTTTAATTTCAAGATTTCTTGCCTTTATTTTTGTTTTTGTTATTTCTACTGCTTTTCAGCACCTTTTTAGGCAATCTATGGTTGCCATGTCACAATGTTTTTCATCCACTCCCTCTTGCCCTGTGATATCTTGAAGTCTTTTTAGAAGCAATAAAGTTCTTGTTTTGTTTTTTTGTTGTTTTTTTACAGTAAAAGAAGTGTCAAGGTCAATTATTTTGTGTGCAAGTCATTTGGAAAAGGTTGTTGTCATGCTTCCAGTGATCGTTGCATACATTCCAGATCCCACTACTCATGATGGATTACGATTTAGTATAACTAGAGGTGACGAAGAGTATGATTCTATCTGTTTTTATTGTCACCTTCATTAGATGTGAAGAAGAGTTATACAGTATTTGTTTTGTTTTTATATTTTTACTCTCAGCACAGGTAATAAAGAGGTTCATAATAGTTAAAATAAGGATGATGATAAAAGTGATGTATGATATAATAATAACAAAAATAATAATGATGAAATTAAGGCTGCCCCTATTCATAGCACCGCTGCAAATAGTATTATCCCTATCTGTTCTTATTCGAAGCTGTATGTTTGTCTAGAGTGCAGACGACTTCGTCAAAGGTGGGAAAGCGTGTTCTTTCAGAAATTCCACGAAGTGCATTGTTCATATATCACCAGGTGTCCACATTGAATAATGGCAATGGACTGACCTCAGCCCTCGATACTTTGCTTGAACAATGAACAGATGATGGTGGAAGGAGGGGATGAGATGGGATTTTAAAGCGTGGTAGAATACAAATTACAATGTACTAACCTTATTATCAAAATTTTATGTACACGTATCTTGCATTTAAAATAAAACATCACATTTGTTATGGGTAGAAAGAGAAAAAGTGTGAGAGAGAAAGAGAGATATGGCAGTAATTATAGTTTAATCGCAACCTACGCATGCATAGGGTTTGGTTTAGGCCTGAAACTAGCTAGTTCAGGTATATTGATTTGAGTATTAAACTTAAAAACTACTTAGCAAGTTTAAGTTCGACTTCGTAACTTTGGAGGTCATCGGTTACTTCCAACTACTTCCTAAGTGCCTGGTTATGCTGTTTCCCGACTACTGGGCACTCAGTCAAAAACTACTGTAATAATTATGATAATGATAATCATTATTTTATTTTTATTTTTTTAATTGGACGTATTTTAGTTTCGACACCATGTCCATCTATTCAAGAGGTGGATGCTATACATAATACTAGGCGTCTGTATTCTCCATTGTACCATCAGACCAAGGCACCGTAAGTTATGAGCTTTTTTGGTCTCCATTTATTGGGATGATTCATATTAGTATTGACAAGGACTTGTCTAACAATTGTAAAGACTTCATTTGAAATCAGGTCCTCTCCATAAGATAAGTTTAACACCATTGTCGAGTGGTTGGTATGGCAGCTTGCAATGACAAGCTTGAGAATCAATTTGTGCTAGTCTTTAAGTTTAGCCTCATGCTGATTCCTTGTGAATGTACACTTTACACATTTTATCTTCTTTACCATACTGAGGTGTAGAAAGAGTTCCCAAATGAATCAGTGAAAGAATTTTAGTTCCAGTCATTTATATGAACCGAGAATTTGGCTTACCATCTTGACTCCATATCAAAAGCATCCAAATAATCTCTATCAATCATATCCTTTTTGTAGGCCTATGTTTTAACATTTTTAAACAAATTATTTTGAAAATCACATTGGTGATATGCTGATTAAGTCAAGATGAGGAATTGTTATGTTTGAATATGATGACTCCTTGGATAGGTTTTCTATGCAATCTTCCTTACCCGGTCATTCAACTTACTTTTTGTTTCCCACCATAGAAATTAAGTAAGTATCTAGCTCTATGGGTTACTCAGTTACTTTGAAAATCCTACTCTCCTACTTTCCTTATATCTAAATAACTTATTTAACTTGTTTCCTTTTCTTAAGTATTGAAATAATACTTTATATTTATTTAGTCTAGCAAGGCTTAACAGGCTTAGTTGTGTGTCACAAACATAGATTTATTGAAATTGATTTTGTTTCAGTATGACATGTGAATGTGACATAAAGATTAGAGTTCCTGCAAACAATGTTCTTCTTGTGAAAGTGCACAGTTCTTACAAGCCGGATAGATCTACAGAAAGTTGTAGTGCTACTTTTGAATTTTCAGGATATTTTCATACAAGTCTGATAAGTGAGTCATAGATTTTGGTTAGTTTTCATTTTGTCATGCTTTTTATTCTTTACCATTACGAGAAATACAAAACTAGTAAAATACATTCAGTTACAACATTGGGGGGGAAAAAACAAAACGAATGAAAGAGTCATGTCCAAGAAGGTTAACTTAGCTTTATGAAGTGTTATATTTTATTATGGACATATAATTTCAATTTTCCATGGCAATAAATGTCTATTCATAGCTCAAAGTGGTGCATACAATTAACATCAACGCACAATCACAAATGTAGAGATCACTATAATCTGGGCATATGAATGACAATGACATAATGTGTGATATTTGTGAATGGTAGATCTAGATTTTATATAGATATCATGACAGTTTATCATCCATGAAATTTATCAATATTCTGTAATTGTAAGCCATTTATGAGCTAATTTGTAAATTGTTGTTTTTGTGTATTTGTTTTTAAGAATCTCCAGAGACCTGTGCCGTTGAATTCAGTAAAATCTTAGAACCAACTCACTATGACGAAGGAATTGATTTTGTCATGAAACGTAAAATTGGCACATATTTTACTGGATTCCATATGGACTACCAGGCTCTTAAAAAGGGTAAAGATAGTTAAAGAGAATTTTTTCAAGGCTTGATATTTTGATATTAAAATATCATGTAAATATTTAAATAATAGTCAATAGCTCTTGTTTGACAGAATATTTGTTATAGAATATTTTAAATGTAAACAGTGTTTTGAAGTTTTAAATTGTATTATGTGATTCGAAAGTGTCCTTAATGGTGCAAAGCCTGATGATGGTCATCATTATCATCATTATGATCATTACATCATTATCACCATCATTGCTATCATCATTATTATTATCATCATCAAAGTTATCATTATCATCATCATGGTAATCATTATCACCATCAGGCCTCACTAAATAAAATTGTCTAATAATAATGATAATAGTGTATTGTTATAATAATATTATTAATTATTAACGGCATTTTTATATTATTATAACAAAAATACAGCGGAAGTTACATTAACATTTTCAAGAAAGAATTTCATTCACGATTATTGTTATTGATGGCGCTAATTGGTGTACAAATTTTTTGACAAGCCATGTGGATATACTGTCTATTTCAATTCAGATACGATAATACCTTTTGTGTCTGATGAAAATTTGTTATGTCTTATATGAAATTATTTTAATCAGTTCATTATTTTGAAGCTCACCCTTTACAGTAAAATAAGAGGACAATGTGAACACAATAATAATGATAGTAATAAAGTGTAATATAAAGTATAATATAATAAAGTATAAAAGAACATTTGTATAGCGCCCAGTCTTCCAAAGAAAATAGGAATAGTAAAAAATTAACACATTTGCCTTAAAACACAATGAAATTTGATTTAATGATTTTACATGCATTTTGAGCTATCAAAAATATGTTTTTTATAATTTTATTTTACAAAATAAGACATGACAATTAGATTTAAGACAGTTTTATATTTTATTTGACAATATTGACATATGATGCTTTTCCCATTAATCCTTTATTAGAAAAGACCCTGCTTTGTGGAAACCATGAATTTAAAGATGGAACAGTAATCAAGAGACTCTATGTCCCACCAGAGGGTACTTACATTCCTATCATGGCAGATCTATGGAACAGTGGAAGGTTATTTTATTATTATTTTTCAAACTTCCTTGTTCAATTTGCATAAAAACACATCTTATTTATATATTTATTTATTTGTTTATTTATATATTTAGCTTTTGTGATGACCTCAACACTTAACTCTTTAGTTCCCACGGGATTTTCATGGTTGGACCCACACATTTTTTCAGCTTTTCTTTCTGTCCATCTTTCACTATTTATAACTTGATCAAAGTTTAAATAATTGCTCTGAACGCTCTTCCTTCTTGTTTCCCAATTTATTTCTTACAATTACATGTATTTATTTTGTAATGTATTCACCCTCTGAAAGGAGCCATGACGCAATTTGTGAACTAGGACGATAATATCCCGAGCCGGAAAAATGGGCTTGTTGTCAAATGTGCAGTTGGGCTGAACTGGAAAAATCAGCTTGAGGGAGTCAACGGATTAATATCTCCTTAATATTTTATCTACTATTTTGCATGTTCTTGTGATGATGTGAACATAAAAAGCAATTATGGAGACAAGAACCCATCATATCCTTTACAATGTGTACTCCCTAGATGTCACCTTAAATGTCATTAACTTCAGTAGAATAATAATAATAATAGCCTGCCCCTTAAAGATGCACTGTTTGAATTTTATAATTATCACCAACATTCCCAAAAAAGGAATATCAATATGGTATTAAATGTATATCAGAGAATAGTAAGTATTGGCACGAAGGCATCATTCCTTCAAAATCCTAATATATACTATGGTATATTTTTTTTTTTTAAATGAGACCTTTAATCTAAAAAGTTTTTATTAATCTTATCCTACCTGCTAAATTTTATTAAATTACTAGCTGAACACCTGCTACAAGTTCACAAAATGAAGTATAATTCTTCTTCTTCCTCAAATAGACTGACACAACTTAACTAGGTTGAGTATTACTGTCAATACGCCCCCCAAAAAAAGAAATACCCCCCCCCATAAAAAAACAAAAAACAAAACAACATCAAACAAACAAACAAACAAACAGACAAACCTAGAGCAGACTAATTAGACCTATATGTAGATTTAAGTATTTCATGTGTTGTAGCTTATGTTTATGACTATCAACACTTTCGCTACTTCTAATATTTGGATTAAATTTATTCCACAATCTAACAGTGCTAGGGAAAAAAGAATGTCTATGGCAATCATTTTAGAGACAGGGATGTTAAATGTCTGACTATCTGAGTTCCTGGTTCTCCTATTACTTTTGTTCAGTTCATTTATAGGGATATCTATTTGATCGTTAATTGCTTTAAAGAATATTACTGCTTCATTTCTAGATCATTGTTACTCTAAGGGTGTCCAGTCCAACTGTTTCATGATATGTATTGTGCTACCATGTTCATATGAATAGTTATTAGTTACAAATATTTCTAAATTTGTATGTACTTTCTCTACGCTATTTATTTGGGTATTAAGATGTGGGTCCCAGACACAGCATCCATATTCTAAAATTGGCTTGACTAAGTTTTTGAAACATTGCTCTGTTATATTTTTGGGGACATTTTGCAGGTACATTTCTTTTTAGGAGTAGTATTTGCTTTTTGGCAGACTGATTTATTTTCGTCTTTCTATCTTAATTCATTATCTATTGTAACTTCTAAGTATTTGGCACTGTTAGATTCTTTCAGGCTTTGGTTGTGTATTTTTGTAGTCATAGTCAATTCTTTTCTTTATTCTATAAATTTTTAATGCTTGACACTTACCAAGGTGGAACTTTTCCATTTCCCATTTTTTTGCAGTGTGTTTAAGTCTTCTTGTATGATTTTACAGTCAGTACTAGATTTTATCTCTCTATAACAAACTATCATCAGCAAAGAGTCTAAGTTGAGTACCTGGATAGAGATTACAATTTATGTCATTTATGTATATTAAGGTATAGAGCGGTCCATGAATTGTTCCCTGCGGAACGCATGAAAATATGGGATTTGAATCTGACTCTACGCTTTCTACTATTACTTTTTGGCTCCTACCTTATAAGAAGGATCTGGTCCATTCTAGGATATTTACAGAGATGCCATAGAAATCCATTTTACTTATTAGTCCTAAGTAATCTACTTCGTCAAGTGCTTTAGAGAAGTCTAACAATATGGCATCAGTTTGGCCCCTAGCATTAATGGAGTTAATAAGTTCATTTAATGTTGTTATTTGTTGGGTTTCACAGCATCTGTTGTTTTTTTCTAAATCCATGCAGTGGGTTTGTTAGGGTTTTATTTTTATGTAAATGTTTCATGATACTACTATGTATTATGTGCTCTAATAGTTTGCAGATTATTGAAGTTAGTGAGACTGGCCTAGAGTTTTCAGCTTTAGATTTAACTCCTTTTTTAAATAATGGAACTATACTAGCATTTTTCCAATCCATTGGTACCTTTCCTTGGTTAATTGATGTTTGAAAAAAGAGAGTGCATATATCTAAAATTTCAAATTCATAGTTCGTTAATAGTCTACCCGGTATGCCATCTGGGCCTGTTGTCTTGTGTTCATTAATATTGCTTAATAGCTTTAATACCCCATCTCTACTTATTTCAATAGGTTCCATTTCACTGAAGTTAGTATTTGGTCTTTTACATTCTATTTTAAGTTCAGAGTTCAGGGTTTGAGAAAACTGATGAAAATTGCCTCTTTAGCAAATTAGCTTTAGTATTTGGATTTTGGATGATTCTATTAATATCTGTTAGATCTAAAACGCCCACCTGCTCTTGTCTTTTACTTTTGATATATCTCCATAATTATTTTTTAAAAATGTGTCTCCACAAATCATATTTTTGATGTATTCTGCATGAGCTAATCTAAGTTTTTTTTGGCATATCCTTTTGGTTTCTTTATACTTTTTCTCTACTTTTTCTGAGTTACAAGATTTCATTTTTCTAAACCACCTTTTCTTTTTACGCGATAACCGCTTTGTTTTGTTGTGAACGATGTTTTGTTTTTTTTAATATCTCTTTGAAACAACTTTAGTTGGTACATGCTTCTTTACCTATTTTTTGTATATTTTCCTTTAAATTATTCCACATTTCATCAATATTATCATTTGTATTATATTTATGTTTAAATTTATCAGAAAAGTCGGTGATATCTTTTGTTTAGTTCATCAAGATTACAAATTTTCCATAGGTGAATTTTGTGTGGAGTTGTTTTCTTTTGTTTGGTATAACTTTGGATTGCAACTGCTTCATGGTCACCTAGTCCTGGAATTAACTTCTTTTTTTTTTTTTTTTTTTGTAATTAAGTTTGGGATTGATTGTTAAGAACAGATCTAATATCTTTTGCCCTCTTGTAGCAAAATCTATTACCTGCGTAAATCGTGAAGAATCGTTTGTGTCTGTAAATATTGAGTTTATCCTTGTTTTATTGTCAGTGCTATTAGCATCCCATTTGATTTATGGAAAATTAAAATCACTACATATCCAAAAAAGTGCTCCACTACTTTTAACATATAAATCAAAATTTGTTTTGACTGTGCTTCCTTTCCAAATATCGTATTCCTCTCTTGGTCTTCCATAAAATTGTCTTCCGGCTAGATTCTTCGTAGGCTAGTAAAGGCTCTTTTGTATCCACCTGCTACTGCTTCAATACTAGTGAAACAGAACACACCATTAAAATTGACACAAACAGCTGCGCGGTTGAGGCTGTACTGAAATGCACACGAATTATGTTACGGCATACGTCTGTCGTTTGCATCCAAGACGAATTATATTGCGATTTGGGTGGAAACGAAGACTTATTATATCTCAGACAACAAGATGATAGGTCTTCTTGCTTGATTCTATTTGTAAATAGTTAGTAACTGTTCTGACAATTTAAGTCAACCTTGGCCTGCTTGACTAAATATAGAAGATTAAAAAAATGAAATACGAGCGTATCTCTCCTCAATCGACAGAAGCGCGGCAATTATCATTACCTTAAAAGTTACATGATTAAAACAGTTGACTAATTCATCAGATTAGCAAACATTTATTGAATGCGATATGGTCATTAATCTTTATTTTATAGATTTGATCTTGAAAATAAAATTCCTTTTCAGGAATGTAAAGTAAACATGTTGAACAATATAATGACAGGCTACGTCCCTGCGTTTAATTGGATCGAGCAGATATCATGACCAAACGAATTCACGAGAGTTTCAATTGTCATTTTATATTATGTATTGGCTTTAGATAACAAGCACAGTAGCAAATTGTTAGATGAGGATTTTTGTAAAATTCAATATTTTCATATAACGTTGTTAAACATGTATATCTCATTTATGTATTTTCAGTGCTCTTGCATCGATGTAAAGTGCAGTGAAGGAAAGAGTTTCGACAGCGCAGAAAATACCTGCCATAGTATTACCAAGAGTAAGACGATTGGATATGAGGCATGTGTTAAAGTTGCCATCGAAACTTATGGACCAACTTTGGTATCGGACATGACACGATTCCTCCAGATTTCACGTTACACGCAGCTGGCATCATTTAAACAGATTTTAACCATTACAAATTGGTGTCCTGGAGAAAAAGAAATAATTCTGCATTTGAAATTGTATGAGATTAATTCACAAAGCTTCAAATCTTTAGAATCAATGGAGGAATCACTAGAACTCAATACTCCTAGATTTTGTGAGGGGTTATGGTACGGTGCTTTAGGACAATTGGTATCTTGCACAATAAATTTCGTTGACACATGTCCCGACAACAAACATTTCAGCAGTCCTTGTGAAGAGCAACCTTTTATCCGTCTTAAACAACTAGTAGACTTCCGTAGCTTGTTTGAAGAGGAAGACGTGCACCATTATTCTTCTTTTATAAAATATAGGAGAACAAGTCGTTGCGCTTTTATAGAAATTTCAACCGACGAATTTGAAGAATCGGAAACTATGCTGATGCATGTGATCTCAGGCCAAAGTATTGCTAGGTCAAAAGTTGACTTTGTCAGCAACTACTCACTGATAAGACTTTGTATCGATGACTTTATCCGATGGAATCAAAATACCACGAAAGATATTTGCGGAATACGCACAAAGAAAGATACGTCCTTTGACACTTGGACTACATCTGGGATTATTTCTCTTACAACTTCGTGCATCTCTTTACTTTTACTGTTTCTCACTTTTGTCACTTATGCTTTATTCGGTCAACTCCGAGGTGGTGGAGGTAAAAGCATTATGGTATTGTTGGTAACATTGTTCGTCGCCCAAGCTCTCTACGAATTTGCTATTGAGCAGTACGAAATGAAAACTCTCTGTTCCATATTTGGTATTCTTGTACACTATTTTTGGCTTGCTTCCATTTTCTCAATGAATGCATGCACTATTGAGCGTTTCTACAAATTGTGTTTTCCGCTCATTTCAAGGTCCTTTTTCATGACTCAGAAACCATTCATCATAGCCACTGCTTATACATTCTTGTTCCCCTGCATCATCGTAGCTTTTAACATTGCCGTAAATCTCTCACTTAACAATGGCATTGGCTATGGCAACGCTAAGCTATGCTATATAAACAATAACTACTCTCGCATATTTTCATTTGCTGTACCCATGGGTGCACTTGTCGTCTTGAATATAGCCCTTCTCATTTGTACGATAGCAAAGCTACGTTGGACTTTAATACCAGGTGAAAAGAATTCTTCTCAGTCCAAAATTGGACTTGTTGCTTGCGTCCGTTTATCTGTCGTTACCGGTTTTACGTGGCTTATTTTCTTCATAAGTGGGAGCATTTCTTCACCGGTCTTAAACTACATCTTTACAGCTTTCTTGGGCTTGCAGGGCGTGGATTTTTTCTTTAGTCTTGTTCTTAACCAAAAGGTTTTGAGTCTGTACAAAGCTCTTCTTTCAAAGAAGTTAACAACAAGCAGCGGATATGGCAGGGGCATATGGGCTGAATCAAAGACTGAACAACCGAAGGAAAATAGGAATGACAGCAAAAGCACTTCTCTATCTCATTTGACCAGTGTGGGTGGCGATGTTGGTGGTAGTTGTGATACCCTCGCCCGCTAAATAATTAGAAATCAATAGTATCCTATAAATCGTCATGAATCAACCTCAAAACTTAAGTCAGCAAGGTGCTCATTTTCATTATCAACATTATGAAGAACTGTCCAGACGACCGACTTTTATAAGATAAGATGAGATAAGATAAATGTTATTGTCCAAAAAAGGAAATTTGACTTGGATCACATGGCAACACAAGGTGATAACAATAGACATAGCAAATTAATAATAATAATAATAATAATAATAATAATAATAATAATAATAATAATA
>JASKDV010010339.1:0-16880 GCA_032466395.1 Aegires albopunctatus | reverse complement strand
ACATTCTTTAACTCTACAAAGGAAAAGAAAGTATCGCCAACTTTCAGTGACAAGCCTGCATCCGCCATCTTGAAAATTAAAGAAAAGACTCTAAACTCTAAACTGGAAACTTGAAAAACGAAAAAGAGCCTCCAACCGGAAGGCGGGGGTCCGAATAACGACCAGATTATTAGCACCCCGGTGGTCCGAATAATGACATATTACATATACAGGACCTTTAAATGTCAGCATATATTGTGTGCCATAGCTTACTTACGGTCTGCTTTTAATTATTTTGCTTTTCTCAGATTTGGAAATGCTATTGTTTTCCTTTAAGACTCAAAATACTGCAGCTGCAACAAATCTGGATGATGATGGTTCGGCACAGTAAAATCCAGGTTCAAGTCTTCAGTTTGTACAAACAGTTTCTTCGTGTGACACAAGATCATCCTGGTTTCCAAGAATACATTAAAGGAGAATTTAGAAAGAATGCAACTATTCCCCGATCAGACTCTATCAAGATTGAATATCTGTTGCGTAGGGGTTGGCGACAACTAGATATGTTGAAGACAAGCTCTGTATCTCAAGCAGGTGTATTTGAAAAAGATTCATCTGAAAAAAAGTCTTCTGATCCCAAGTGAACTCTGATGATTTAATTCTATAGGGACTTCTTATTTCTTTAAATTTTTATGTAAACTATTTTTGCTTTTTTAAAGCTTTGTACAATATCTCATGATGAGCAAAAAGCTGTGTTTCTCTTTGTGTGGAGATATTTTTCTGATTAAATTATTTCAAAGAGGATTCAGAAGTTGTGCTTTTAGAAGCATAAAGTATGGCATGCCATCAAATTCTCATCAAAGTAATCAAATCTTTCCTAGAAACCATCAGTTGTTTCTTAAAAATTATTTCTGTTCTTGTGTTAGTTCAGATGATCTCTCAACTTCAAAATCTGAAACCTTAGGGAAAGGAAAAAAGAATATTCTATCACCTCATTCACTTTTCTCAGAAAAATTATTAGATCCCTTCTCAACAGCATTGGTAGAGACTAATCCACAGAAAACATTATATCATGATTTAATCGACGATTTTCCTGATGGCATTCAAATGGCTTTTGCCTATGGTTCAGGTGCTATACAACAGAACAACAGTAAACAAATGTCTCAGAACATGCTTGATTTTATTTTTGTGGTTGACAAACCGAAAAGATGGCACCGATTAAATCTGCAAAGACATCCACATCATTATTCTCAATTAAGAAGATTTGGCCCAAGGGTAATAACAAAAGTACAAGACAGGCAAGTTTCAATCATAATCAGTCACTTATAATATGTGAATAATATTGGATTATCTTTTTTTCTTGGATTTTATATTCTTTATTTTTAGGTACATTTCATCATACGGTCAATAATGAAATGGTAGGGCTACTCAATGGTTATTGCCATTTGATATACAACCCAGAATATACACATCCTTTTGATATTCAATGATTTTTCATTTTATTGACAAATATAATGCAACAGTTCTTGTTGATAATAAAAAGTAGTGTTAACTATTAGGTTAAAGCTATAATTTGTAACTTAAGTTGAATATGAAATACCTCCAACTTACTCCAAGTGACTCACTCATTATTGAAATGATTGGTACTTAATTAAATTTATAGTCTTTTTTAATTTTTATATTTTTTTTGTTTAATTTATTCACATGTACTAAATGCAATAGGATAAGCGTGATAATCTTTTTTATTTTTTCACCTTTCTTGTTCTCAGCTATGGAGCAGGAGTTTATTTCAATACTCTAGTTCCAATGCATGGGCGACTGATAAAGTATGGAGTTATTAGCACTGCCCGCTTGATAACTGATCTATTAGATTGGGAAACTTTATATATCAGTGGCAGACTTCACAAACCAGTTACTTTGGTTATCGTTCCCACTGATGAAGAACTTATTAAAGCTTTACGGGTGAGCACATGATGGTCTAGACTGAGAAACTACTATAACTATTTCTATATTTCTGGCTTTTCTCACCAGTTTTTATACATGTATTAGATGATTGGATTCTTTTTTTAATTTTTTTTAAAATCTTTATCCTCTTTCTATGACTGCATTGCTAGAGAAGATGTCTTTTATTTTTATCAAGAAAATTTGCAATTTGCTGACAGTTATTTAAAGGAGGGGATGAAAAAAAGTGTGTGTTAATATATTAACTTAACTTAACTACTATTTTACCATTTGCTCAAGCTCAATGTGCAATGTGCTTCAAATGTTGGTTTGATCCAGAATGAAGTGTATTGCATTCTGTGACTTGACTTACTTAAAGGCATTTTGCTGTCTGGTCGTCTGTCCTGTGGTCCTCCTTGTCAGTGATATCCAGTATCATGTCATTCTTGGATTTGAGGTGGAAGTTGTAGTTTAGGCTAGATGAGGTTTTTGTTCAGCCCTACCGGAAACATGATTCTTGGTCTTCCTCTGTATCGTTTGGCAGTACAGTTGAACCCGGTTATACTGAAATTCCACATAAACTGAAACTTTCTTATAAAACGGAATTTTTTCTATATACATTGTAACGCAGTGAATGGCTGTCCCAAGTCCTCATTCTAATATATATATATAAATGGCGGATGCAGTGTTTAATACGTGAATAATACCCAAAGCACCATTATAGTAAACTAAAATACCTCTACACAGCGATGTTGCAACATTATCAGTTATACTATATTTATTTTTTTTTTACTGATATCCCCGTTATGCTGAAATTTTTAGACATTTTTTGTTTAGTTTCAGAATAAGCGGGTTCGACTGTATTTAGAGAACTAGTATTTCAGCATTCCTTCTTAGGATATGCCCAAATAAGCACCATCTACTTTCTATGATGAAATTGGACAGAGGTTCTTCTTTAAATTTTTTATATACCGCTTTGTTGCATATTTTTACTAGCAAGAATGAACATTAAGGACTGCCCGGGAAATGTACAACCTCTGTCGGGCAAGCAAGATAACTGCATAGCCTGTCAGACCGGGCAAATCAAACTAGTCACGACACCTGTTTTGCATTTTGCTTTCCGTGTAGGTTTAGGACTGAATGACGATGCAAAGAAAAAACAGACTTGCGAGACAACTTAAGAATAAGAAAGAAGCCAAAGCAGATAATTAAGTTCAAGAAATGTATTATTTGTTTGCATTTATGTTCCAAATTAGAAACAAAGTGTTCTGAACTATCAAATCATGTCTATATCATTTTTGTCATATTTCAGCATTGTTTGTGGCCTTTTCTTTACTTAACATTTTTGTCATGTCAAAATTGGCATGTTCCTGTTTTTTGCTGGGCAGGTAGATTTTTGTATTACTTCCCCTACAGGGCAAGTAGGAGGAAAAGGTTAATGTTCTCCCATGCACTAGGTATCGGATGTTCAGTATCTCCTTAATTGCTTTCTGTAAAATGCGTCTAGTTCTTAGTTTCGCTTTGGGTTAGAGCTCGTACTCCACAGTTGTATGTCAGTATTGATTTGACTAGGACATTATATATAGCTTTAATTGGATGTCTCTTTTAATATTATCGCCTTTTATTGCATTATGTGTATACATTCTATACCTCTAATTAAACTTTACTGCACAGGAATCATCTTTTTTAAAATAATGATTTGTTCCAAGCTTTTTCCTCTGGAAGAAATCAATGAGTTCATGAATAGGGAAAGCACTTAAATGGTATGAAATTTGAAAAACGTTTTTTCTTTAACTCAGTAACCAGAGTTATAATTTGATATATTTCCATCTCTTTGAGGTCAAGATAGTGTAAGCTGCTTAATTGGGCGGGATGTATTAAGTCCAAACTTTTAAAATTATGCAGTGTTTTTTGTAATATATATATATATATATATACCAATATGATTATTTTATTGTATGAATTGGCTTGATGTGAATCTTTTAAATGCATATCTTATTCACAAGTAGACCCATCTGAATTGTCCATTAAGCAGTGGGCTTCCCAATTATCCAGCATTTATTAAAAGGAAAAAAAATGGTTAGCCTGCCCTATATTACAAAGTTCTGAAATGAAATTTGAAAAACCTTAAGACTTCATACTTTTTTATGTAGTTTCATAGCCCTTTATACATTCTTACATTCGGACATATTTCTGACTGACTGATGAATATTGCGTCCTTTGAATTTGAACCCCATTGAAATTTTCAAAATATTTTCCTGAAATTTAGATTTTAACATTCAGAATTTTGGAAATCACTCTTCAATAAATGGAGATGATGTGAGGCTGATGATCTATCTATCTTTAAACATACCATAAACTTGCGCATCATCTGCCAGTTGCCCATCAAGGCATAAAATAGTTCTTGTACTTGTTGTCGATTTTGTCAGATGTGCAGTGCTACATTACAATTTTTCTTTTTTTCAGCATGATATTAAAAAGCCTAACTTTTTGAGTTTAATAACCAAACATGCACACTCATACAGGCACACACACAAAATAAAAGAAAATAAATTTTGTCAGCCAGTTCCATATCATGAGCATGGTAAATTTTTAAAAAGAATTTCTTGTTTTTGCATTTTCTTTAAAAAGATGTTTTGCTTTTCCCTTTCTTCATTAAATCTATTTTGCTTTATTCATTCAGGTGAATCTTGAAAGTGCTTTGCATTCTGCACTCATTCTTCTGCCTGATATGTTTAGTGAGGAGCAATTTTATATGACTATTGCTGGCTTGTCTTATGCTGGAGACATCCGAATGGCCTTCAGTGAAGACAGGAACAAGGTATGTTGGTTACAACAATGAAGGATTGTATTGGGACAGATTGGTAGGGAGTGGGTAAGAAGAGCAATGATCTAATTTTTTATTTGTTGTTGCTTTGTTCAATCAATCAATCCTCAGAGCCCCATAGGGTGCACAAGGCGCCCACAAGAATCCTCCAGCCTGTCCCTGTTTTTGGCGAGCCATCGCAGTCCATGCCAGGTCTTTCCAGCTTTTTTTCAACTCCTCCTCCACAGTACATCTCCATGTCCCGAGGGAACGACTTCTGATTTGCTTCCCTTATTCATGCATAGTATGGGGCCAAGCCAGATACAACGACTGGTTCACCTCCAGCACAATGTTATTTATGCCGATTCTCCTCCAAATATCCTCATTTGTGATCCTCTGTTCCCATCTTATCTTGAGGATCCTCCTCAGGCACCGCCCTTTGAAACTCTCAACCTGCTTTCTATCTTTGTGTTTGTTCTCCTTGTTGTCACAGCGTAAAGAACGGTAGATGTTTAATTTTGTCCTGGTGTTGAGGGACTTGGACTTCCAAATATTTGACAGTTGCTGTGTTAAGTTGCTTTTTATATTTCATTTTATGTTTTTACTCTGGAGTCAAATATAGAATTCATTTGCCCTTTTTGATATTTAAATGATCGCTCCTCCTTAATAAACATATACTTCCAAATCTACTCTCTTTATAAAACATTTGATACATGAAGAAAATAAACATGGTGAGAGACAAAAAGTATCATTTATATGTTGATCGACTTCTATATCTTGCTGTAGCTTAAAATTTCATATCTTAAACAACATTGTCCTATTTGATCAAGAGTAGCCTGGAGTACTGTTGTAAGAATAAGTTGCGTAGAACCAATCAATGGATTCATAAACATGTCTGTTGATTCTTCCTTTTGTGTTCCTTTCACTACTTTCAGGTGAAAAACATTGTATTGCCGAACGTTTCACAGTTTCGACAGCTTTATCTGCCTTTAGTCACCAACCAAGAACATGTGACGTTTTGGCTGGAAGAAGGTCAGTTGGAACAAGCTTTGACCGCTGATTCTCGTCACCATCACCTGACTCGCCTACCTTGCCAGGTGCTTCATGGATTACTGATGCAGAAGTACCAGGTTCGTAGTTTATTAATGTGTGCATTTAACGCTTAAACATAATCCTTACCTTTCACATGGAATGATACAACTAAGTTATAGGTATATATATATACTTACACTGTATAAAATAGATCCATTTCCTTTTAAACCATGTTACCCATGGAGCCAAGAGGCCATGGTACATATGATGATCTTAGAATACAAGTGCACACTCACCACTCAAGCACAAAGGTACTTATACTGGAGCTGTTTAGTAGAAGTGCTATAGAAATTATTCATATATATTATTATTACTTTGTTGAGAGATAGGCGCACTATAGAAATTATTAATATGTTATTATTATTATCATCATCATTATATTATTATTATTGTTATTACTATTTCATGTTATTTTTGTTACTCATTCACTTAGTGTTGTTTTCATGATGACCACTAATGTAAAATTGTTGAAATATTGAAATGAATAATTGTTGATAAGAACGTCTATTGTTCTTAAAATATTTTTATCCTCAATTCATCTTCCAGGTTGGAGTATTCCCAGACCTAGAAGAAATCATCCACTTAAATGCCCACGATTCAGAATGTGGCCTTAACATTTCCCGTAGCATCAATCACATAGTGAAAAGGTCAAGCCTCAGCCAGACCTTGAAAGGACTTCTCATGGCTGGTCTTACCAAGTCCATCCGATATGCATTTAGCAAAATCATGAAAAGATTCAGAAGTAGATGATATTGCCTCACAAGCTTAGGCTAAGAATGGATGATTAGGTTGTTTTTTATTAATTTTTTGGTTCTAGTGATGGTTCAACTTCAACAGTTCTTGCGTCTTGAAGATCTCAACTATATCTCTTCTAAGTATATATTTTGTTACATATTTACTTTCTTGCTATCAATAGTTCCAGACCTCCCTTGTATTACTGAAAATCTGTAATCATTACAGAAAATACATTCGGACCAGACCAAATTACAGAATTACAAAAACAGCCAGTAAAATACAGATTTTTGAGATAAATTAATTTTGACTATTGGCTCATATTACATCTACATTTAGATTGGTCTTTTATACTTGTTTCCATCAAGCCAACATTCATGATGCCAAACTGTAGACATGCAGATCTGAATATAGATTTAGAATCTTTAAACTTGAAGCTCAATGATGAGAAGACGGAAGTTATATTATGCGGCACGGAGCAGAAAATTCAAGATGTGAGGATTCCTCGCATATCAATCGGCAAAGAGATAATAACGATTACTTCCAAGGCTAAAAACCTTGGTGTCATTCTTGACAGCTCTCTTACCATGAAAGACCACATTGATAGAATTGTTAAGGCCATCAATCTTGATCTGTATAGGCTGTCTAGGATTAAACAATATCTTAGCCAGGACATGCTAAGAACTATCGTCTGTGCAATTGTTCTATCCCGCATGGACTATTGTAACTCTTTGCTTTTCGGCCTCCCTGACTGTACCATCAATAAACTGCAGAGAGTCCAAAATCGGGCGGCAAGACTGGTTCTGGGACTTCGCAGCTCAGATAGAACACATTCCAGTGACATGCTTCGCACCCTTCATTGGCTCCCGGTTAAGGCTCGCATAGACTACAAACTGTCAGTTCTCACCTATAATGCTCTGAACTCACGCTCTCCTCCCTACGTTGAAGAATTGGTTTCAACCCTGCATGACCCCATTCGTCATCTTAGATCCACTGGCAAAAACATGCTGCATATGCCAAGGACAAAGTTGTTTGGTTGAATGAATTAATGTGTTCACCAATCTTATCATGGTCAATTTTGTTGGGGGCTGTTGATTGGCCTCTGATCCTTGATGACTTTAGAAATTTCTAATGATCAGACTTTTCTTATAAAAAATTCTGTAATCATGCCATCAGTCTTCAATCCTACAGTTGACGTGAACATTGTCTTACAAACATATATTAATCTTATTTCCAGATCTGGATGGAAGATGGTAAGAAACATCCAAGATTTTGTTCCTTTGCCAGATTTTGGGGCATCTGCAATAAGGTAGCCATAGAGAAATATTGATCATTGTACAGTGAAATAGGATTAGAGGCAAGCATGTTGGTATCACGACCAATGACATCAGTTATAGACATCATAACCAGCGTCGCTCTTGCTCTAGCATAAGCTTAGGCATTCGCATGAGATAGCCAACTCAATTTAGAGGCATTGTCATATTCAATGCATGGGGAGATAAATTTGTCTGGCCTAGGTCTCATGACGAATTTCAAATTTGGATAATTCAAAGTTTTCACCCATTCCCAAGGAATTTGGATGAAAAGGTTTCCACTACTGTATAAGATTATGAATGCTCCTAAAAATTGGCAGGTCTGTACATTATAAGGCACTATCTAATGTCAAGATTTATTGAGGTAGATAAAGCAAATTCTAATGCTCTAAATCGTAGTTATTGTGACTGTAATGTGACATGCATGTAAACATAATTTTGTTATTGGTTACTATACTAAATGTCATGTTTGTGTTGTTAAATACGTACATAATATATCATTGATTGATTATCTAATGTTCTGTTATTATCAAGCATTACACTATCTATCATATATTTTATTAACATCAACTTGTTGAATTTAACTATAAAATATATGAAAATTCCATTAATGCATTGCCGAAGCGAAAGTTGTCATATTGGTTTAACCGTTACTGAATGTCAGCTGTAAGAACAGCGTCACAAATGTAGGTGAATCATGTTAATAACTTTACCTATGATCTTTTGCTTGCGAGTCAATGGTTTATTCATTCAACCACTTTGCCTCAATAATATTTATAAACGATCATTTTAAAATTTGCATGAAAGTGATAATGGTTGGTATATAATGCAATAGTGACACTTGGATATAATTATGGCTGGACTAATGTAAGATTGAATGTGTAAATAAACAAATTGGCGTCCATTGTTTAATGAATAATAATTCTATGACTTTGTTAAATTAGAAATGTCCCATCAATATATTGGTGAATAGCAGTATTTTTGATTTCTGAAAAAAGGCTGTAGGGCCTACTTTTTGTGAGAGTGGTTAATTGTAGTTTCAATGTACATTTGAAATGATGAATTAATAGTGATTTTCATTTGTTTAATCAATTGTTTAATAAATAAATATTGCCTTTGATATCAAACCTTGTTTAAACCTTTCTTTACTAATTGGCTAGGATTTGAACCATTTTTCCATAGACACAAGTTGTTAGCATGTTATTTATGTGTTCAATTAGTATGAATTGGTTACTTAAGGAATTACTTTCTGTCAGGAATTATACCAGGAATATTTTAGATTGAGACTGAAATTTTTGAGCTGAAGAATGCCTTGATCTGTGGTTGGCAGGATTCATAGCTTTATCTGTTCTTAGTAAATACATGTATTCCAACATCGCTCTCCTATTAGATGATTTGAAGTTTGGACCATTCGATCTGCAAGTCAAATGGCTACCAACCACTAGGTTATTTAGGCCACCCGTAGAGACATAATTTGTTGAGCATAAAAGATAGAGGCCCCTTATGAATGCTTTTCGTGTGCCTCTTTCGTTGTCATGATACAATTAGAATGTATTTGTTTTGCAAATCTTTTATGATGGTTTTGAATATTTTTCTATTTCTTACTGTGTCTTTATATCACTCCGATTATCTTCCGCATCTACTTTGGTGTAGATCTTTTTTGCCTGCCAAGCCAAAGGTCCCTGGTTCAAACCCATGCAGGCTTGAATTTGAAGCCCATTTTTTTTTTCGGGTTTCCTTCTGCTTCCTATCCTCCAGTAGTTGCTGGGCCGTGGCTTGGTCCAAAAAGTGAAAAAGGAAAAAGAAAAAGGCACAATTTTGTTTTCTCAACTTGATTGTTTTCTATCCTGCTGAACAGCCATCACTCACGTTTAGAGCGTGTTTTCCCAAACGCTAGGAGTTAAGATTGGCGTTGGATGTATGTTCACTGGTTATTCTTTTATAAAAGCTATGCATTGCCTTAGATAAAATCCACTCTCTCTTCCCTTTAATGAAATAGATACATAAATATATTGCAGTATGTACACCTCTCTCTCTCTCTCTCTCTCTCTCTCTCTCTCTCTCTCTCTCTCTCTCTCTCTCTCTCTCCCCCCCCCCCCCCCCGCCCAAACACACACACACACACAATCACCCAAACTTGGTACGGTACCTTATCCAGTGCATGTTGATAGTTGAATCACGCACTAATCGCTTTGACCAATCTCTGTTAGACAGAAGAGCTTGCACTGAAAATATATGTATCTTTGACATCATAATAAATACAATGGGTTTCAGAATATTTTGTGCCGTTATATTGTGTTTTCAATATATTTTGATACTACTTTAGGCCTATGTTGTAGACTTGTTAATTACAAAGGTGACTAGAGTAGGCCTACATCGTTGAAACAATAATTGTATTAATAATAATTGTCGCAATTATCGATTTTTCTTTAGACCGGCTTACTACCTCTGGAGTAGGCCTATGCATGCTGAGTAGAAAGGATAATAAAAGGTGTGGTGTGTGTGTAGGGGGAGCTGGGGGTTCGTGTGTGGGTTGATATAAAACGTACATCAAAAGAATATTTCCCTGTCTTATCATTCCCATGGACATAGTGCTAAATTGAAACAATAGTTACTAGCATCTTAAGGTCACATTGACCTTAGTGATCTGTTTGTGAGATGTCTACGCGATATGATTTTAACATTGTTAGCGATGTCGAGTGCCCAGCAGGATTGGTGTGGGGAGTGGGGTAAAGGTGGACAGTGTTGTCCTCAATACTTTTTTTTTTTTTTTTCGTGGAATAAAAAAAATCTTTATTGCGTACCTTACATTATATACCGGCAATTATGGTAGGCCTAATGGGTAACATGATAAAAATAGATTAACAACGTAATTAGATAGCATACCTGTTAGACTACGAAATAGATGCTTGTATTTTGCATTGGAAATCTGGTAACAAGTAGGCGATATATCATTTTATGTGAACTGCAATATTACTTTGCAAAGAGTAATGGTCGTTTGCATTAATGTCATAGCAGGCTTAAACAAGTGTATTACCCAAAACTGGTTAATGTATTGATGCAGATAGCGTGGCCAATGATTGTCAGAAACCAGCGTGGTCAATCAAATCTACTTATATTTTTATACTTTATTTCAGTTGTCAATTATGATAATAATAATAATAGTAATACATGTGTACTGATAATGAAGAAGATCATGACGATGATAATAATAATAATGTTGATAATAATAATGATAATGAATTTTCACTATTTCTTAGTTAGGCTATAACCAAACATGATTTTAAATCCTGCCACTCTGTTTCTTTCAATGATTTAGTACACATGTAGTTCTCTTCATTTTGCGTCTTGAAGTCTTGAATTTTGTTTCATGGTTGCTGTATGATCCCTGTTATAGGCATCTTTGGAAAACCCTGAGACCACCAAATTAGTGGAATTGGGTTAATTATTCAAAACACTTACAAAATCCAAATATAGTGACATGGTGGCCGAACAGTTAAGCCGTTGGACTCGCATGCAAAAGGTGGTGGGTTCGAATCTCAGAGACACCGTGTCTCTTGGGCAAGGTCATTTAAACGAAATTTTTAAAAAAATTAAAAAGAGATTTTTTTAAAATTCCACTTAATCATCCCAAAAGGGAAATTTGTCTTTTGGTATTTACCGGCGCCGGGTGTCCGTCGTAAGAACAGTGCCGCAAACGTGAGTAATTCGTGTAGATAACCTTGCCCAAGAGTTAAACGCGGTGTCTCCAATAAGATTCGAACCCGCGACCTTTCGCATGCGAGTCCAACAGCTTAACCGTTCTGCCATCGTGCTTACGTTTGCGGTGCTGTTATTATAGTTGACGCTCGGTGACGGTAACGACCAAATTATAATTTCCTTTCCGATATAAATAATATGGAATTTTTAAATTATTTATTTTAGTCACTATGGTGTGCATTATACTCACTCCAAGGACTACTGATATAGTAGTCCTTGACTCACAATATCTTGAGTTACTTTTACCAAGTCCACTAAGTGAGTTTCAGTGAACACAAGTAGAACTAGGAAGGACGGCGTTGGCAAATATACATTTCCAGACTTGTTCTGGATCATTTCTACCAGTATGTTTGTGGCTTATTGAAATCCTCTTCTTCATGTTTAGCGTCCCAACAATTACTATAAACAACTTAGTGGTGCATATATTAGCTCAAGAATGACGATAATAATGGCTTGTCTGAATTCTTACTCCCACCGAAGGGATAAACTAGTATTTTCTTATTGAAGTTATTGGCAATGGTTTCTAGCTAAGAAAATCTTCGTTCATGGCACTCATCACCATACTCGTGGATACTAGGACCTCTTCAATTATCGTACCTACTTTCCACCGCTTATTGTCGCTCTTTACACTTTGTGGATTGTTCAAAATGGGGGGGAGGGGGGGGGGAGTGGGCTACGTGAATAAGTGGCTCAAAGGTGAGCCACGTACTTAATGGATTGCCTTGTTATCCTGTCATCTATCAACGAGGCAACCTTGAGGTTTCGACGCATTTGTCTCGCACCTTCTTAAGGATGTTATATCACTACTATTCATAGGCCTACGACTACTAAATGTACCATGCAAACGACTGTTTGAAGTGTTCATATTATAATACGAGTGTGTGTGTTGGTTGATCACGAACTTTTAAATGACCCATCACTTTAACCATTTTCTCCCTATAATGATCAAGTGCTTGGTCCTGCTAGTGCGCGATTAGTGGTTTTCGCAAATTAATGATGATAATGACGATGGTGAAGATGTGGATGATCTTGATGTACGAATTACACAGTGTGTACTAAAAAGGATAACTGCTTTTAAGTGCTATGCTTAACTCATCCAAGTCCCGATTGATAAGAAATTTGGGTCAATATGATTCATTCAAATAGATTTTTAATGACAAAAAATACAGTGGATCTAGTTTCATAATTAAGTTCACACTATTAGTTCTAAGCAGACGGGTACACTATTAGTTCTAATCAGACTGGCATTTTTAATCAAAAACGCACTTTTACACTTCGCATAATATTATGCGGAACCAATAAAACCTACGTCATCCATTAGTTACGCAAGATAATGAGATAATTTTGATAAGTTTAGAACTGGAGATCATATATTATTTCTACGTTTTGAATTTGTTAAATACACCCCAATAAAACATATTCATGACTTGTTCTCTTGTGAGACATCAGATGAATGGCCTTCCAAGTCCTGATTTATTTTTTTATTCTGCTATGATGATTCAACTAATGATAGAATCTTTTCCTATTCCGCTTATCCTCAATAGAGAGCAATTTGATATCAATTACTGTTATTTGAAAAGAACGAGGTTTCGATAGCAATCTGGTTGAAAAATGTCTCTAGTTTGGGGGTAGCTTACAAAATGGCATTGCAGCTTATGGAAAATGAACGGAGAATCTCTCTTGAACAAAAGCAAATAAAAAGATTAATGATCATTGCTTTTTTATACAAACAAAGAAATTATTTTTTATTTTTGATATTCAACAATTTTCACAATTTAATACATAAACAATAGGATAAATTAAATGAGTATTTTACAGTTAATAACGATATAATTCCGTTTCCGGTAATTTCGACTTTCGTCGAACTAGGTTTTTCAAAATTATGTCTTTGTAGGTTCTGTGCTGAAAAATTCATTAAAATTTGTGTCTATAGTTAACAAGTTATCCACGCTTACAACAGCTACTTTTATAGGACATCCAATACATCAGAATCTATTATTTTTGAAAAAATGTATCAGAAAGAAACGAGATTGAAATACGGTTGAATAGCAATACATGTATTGTAATATCATTCAAAAGATTATTTTATATTTCAACCTTCCGCGAAATAATTATTTGGAATTTCAACGTTACCGGTATAGTATTATTCTATTTTTGATAATTATTATTATTTATTTTTTTTTAAGGAAAAAAAAAAGAAAAAGCGAACTATTTAGTGTTATGTGGAGCATCCCACTTTTTAATCCTCCCCAATCGTCCAGCTGTCTCGCATTTTCCATTCAACCTGTCAAAGACACCTCTGCCTCAAGCAGACTTCTATATCCAATCTAAATTGTTAATGGTGCATGTGGCTTAAAAACAACCGATGCAGACGACATGGTCAGAGCTATAGCTTCCGAGCCAACGAAGCGCTGAATTGAAGATGCCATTTGATCAAGTCTAAATTACAAAATCGATGTTTCCTTAATGTTATTTTACGCACGAGTCGGGCTTTCTTGAGGAACGTCCAGGATATTTCATAGGGAAATAATCCATAATCATAATGACTCTATCCCTCTCATTACAACCGTGAGCAGTCATCTCAATCATCTCCTTTATTATTATCGTGTTATCTTTATCTTCGTCATCTTCATCATTATAGCACATGCACCAGGATACAGGGTCGATCTAATATGCGTGGATCGATCCAAAAGCCAACTCAACAGGGATAAAAAGTAATACTCGTGTCAGGAAAATGGAGAAAGAATAGCCTCTTGTCCCCTCAGTTTTTTTCTTTTCATTCCTTTTCCTTCTCAAATCCGGATCCGGGCCTTGAGTTCCCAAATTTTACTCATTCGTCCTATCGTGTCGTCTATCCATCATATTATACGCCATGACGTCATCACTTTTTGTTACAGATACCCTTATTGCTGGCCTTATCTTTTCGTTTCCAGTCTGGTCATGTCAACACTAGCACAAACTTTTTCCTATCTTCATTTAAAGATCTAATCTCATAAAATACAGTCTTTGCCCTCTTATTATCTACAGAACAAGCGTAAGATGGCACTGTTTGTTTAAACAACAACATAACACAAAGAATATATTTAGATAAATGTATTTAGATCTACACTGACTTGGTAATACACACCTATATTTCGCCTTCTTTCTTTTCCTACTTCACACATTTCCTTTACCTTGGTGATATCAGGATTTTCCAAGGTTCCCTTAAAAATAGCCAAGGGTTCTTTTACATGTGAATATAATACACATGGGACCTCCTAGATTATAATGCGTCTCCAATAATACTTATTCATATCCTAGCAACTTAAGGTTAGGCATCAGAAGGAAGCCAACAAAATTGGATTTCAAGCCTGCATGGGTTTGAACCAGGGACCTTTGGATTGGCAGGCGAGTGCATTACCCACTGAGCTATCTGCTGCCCTCATCGTATGTGGACTATTAGATTGCACATCCTGGTAACATTTCTTATACAGTCCTAATTTCACTCATACAGAAAATTCATTATGTTAGTTTCCTTCTAGACCTGTGTGGTCCATACACCCATAGCATGTTCCGATTTCAGTGGTGTGAGGCCAAACTACGGTATTAAATTATAATACACATATTATACTGGACAACACTCTAATCAGTCGCAGGTTTTACTGCCAGCTTTTAGCTGGTACAGGTACCAAAGACGATGGATAATAAGACCGTTTACTTCCCGTTTTTGTCCGATGGCAAGGGGAAATTGAATCTCTCTATTGAATCTACAACAATCAGAGAGAACAAATCTTACGATGTCTTACCGTCAACCTGGTGATTTTTGTTCTGCAGTCAAAAAAAAAAACAACAACAACAGAAAAATAAATCGAAAGAAGGTTGTGCTAATCTTTCTTCTTTTTTTTTTTTTTTCGCCTTCCCTTTCAACAATCGGTTTAATTTTATGTTAAAGGAATTTTCTCTACCATTCCATCAAACACATCATAGAAACAGAAATAGCATGGAAATTAACACACGTGTAGTTGTAACTGGTAAACTAGTTGTCCTTTTAATCTTCACGCTGTCCTTACAGGACAACCTCTTTAATATCAATGTACCGATGACAGTCACAAGTCCGAATGTTGACTGTATAGCCTCATTTAAGAATTCAAATCAATGTCATGAAGTTTAATTTGTAAGTAATTATGGTGGATGTGGCACTGCCATTAAAATACATCAGAGCAAAGAGACAAAACAACTACAACAACAATGATAATAATAATGATAATGATAATTATAATGATAATAATATAATAATGATGATAATAATAATAATAATAATAATAATAATAATAATAATATAATAATAATAATAATAATAATATTAATAATGTAATCGGAGACGGAAGGATTTATGATTGCAATTCAGGATCAGTGGCTACCTAGACTAATTACTATCAAAACAAAATTTTGAAAGATGACACCGGCCCAATGTGCAGAATTTGTAACAAACAACAAGAAACAATACATCACATTGTCTCCGGCTGTACAGGATTAACCAAAACAGATTACACACAAAGGCACAACAAAGCAGCAGCATAGTATATTCATTGGGGGGAATGGTGTTGTATTACATCGAAGCTGATAAATACTATGAACGTCACCCAACAACAGTAACAGAAAACAACGAAGTTACTATACTTAAGTACATTTTAATTCACGCTGACAGAGAAATCAAGGCTAACAGGCCCACAAGAAAGAAATAATTTAATCATTGACATGACTATAATTCCAACATCGATCAAAACTACTAAGAAACTCTCAAAGTATAATGTATAAGGATCAAGAGATCGAACTTGAGAGAACGTGTGGGCATGAACGGTGATCAGTGGTGATAGGTTATCTTGGGGTGGTCAAGAAAGGAATAAAAAAAATATTAATAAAATTCCTGGAAAAATCATGTCACAAGAAGTTCAGAAGTGTTTCCTCATTGGAACTGTTGATATTCTGAGGAAATGTATATCCTTACTTCAAATGAACCATCACACCTATTTGAAAACCTTAGGATTATTGAATAAGCTCGGCTTCATGAGGGACTAGAGCAACATTTCAAAGGACCAACAACAAAAACAACAACAATGACAACGACAACCACGAGAACAACAACGACAACGACAGCAACGACTACGACAACAACGACAGCAACGTCAAAAATAACAACAACTATAATAATAATAATAATAATAATAATAATAATAATAATAATAATAATAATAATAATAACAATAAACTTTATTCATCCA
>JASKDV010010229.1:0-16881 GCA_032466395.1 Aegires albopunctatus | reverse complement strand
ACTCACTCACTCACTCACTCACTCACTCACTCACTCACTCACTCACTCACTCACTCTATCTATCTATCTATCTATCTATCTATCTCTCTCTATATATATATCCATCTATCTTATAATATGCAATGTTGTTTTAAACTAATTGATTTCAGATATGCTATATTAACTTTCAAAATGTAAAAGAAGAACAATTTATTAAATGTTACAATTTTCACAGCATCTCCTCTTCCTCCTTTTATTTTAACAGGGCTCGGCTGCCTCAGGGCATAGCCATCATCAGAGAGGTTTATGAACATGAATATTCAGCAGAGGAGTTTGAAGTTGAACTTGATAGAGCCTTGGAAACAAAAGCTCACACAATCGTCATTGAGCCTGCCCGGTTAGGGGAGGACACCGCTAGATGGATTGCTTGTGGGAATGGTTTGCATAAAATAGCCGTAATTTCAGGCTCTGGCTGTTTGGTATGTGGAAGCATTTGGTCAAACAGTGTTGTCGTCTTTCTGTCTTTAGGATTTACCAGCATGGTCTGTGCTGGCGTCTATGCAATTTCTTGGCAGTTTGATCCTTGTTGTAAGTACCAAGTAGAATACAATTTGTTGAAAGTTCCCAAGTTGCCTCTTCATACATTGACAACGACAACCCCTGTAGTGTTGGTCAGGAAGGATGATTCTCGTAGAAAACTTTTACAGAACGTCATTGCCTTGGCGGCAGGCTCATTTTGCTTTTATCGACTTTACCGATGGTATTTGTAACTTAATGATGTTTCATGTTTGTGATAGTCTTGTCATTCATCATCATTCTCATTCCCCAAGTAACGAAATCATTTAACTTCTCTCTGTGTTATTAAGATTGCATTTAAAATAAAAAAATAATTTTTATAGAAATTGTTTTACAGTATAATTTAAGCCAATATCTTTTAGTTACAGTATTTCTATTTATTTTTTTTTACTTTGTGTGCGTGACTTCAAAAAGTTTAGAACATTGAAGTGTAATATTCAGGGATATTGAGTATGTTTTAAAGTAAAAATATGTTGATTTTTTTTTTTCTTTCTTTTTTTTTTTCAAATAGTTTTCTCATTTATAATTAACTTTGTCAGGAAGAAATTATCTCTTATTTCTATTTTGTAGGATTTTCATGGTGTTGTACCTTAGGGATAATGCGGTTGTTGATGTTAAATAGGGCTGCTTTAGAGTTAGAGCACATCACTATGCATTTAGAATATCATTGGCCCATGTCTTATTATCAACAATATAAAAGCAATTTATTTTAATCCTGTTCATTTGGTGGTCTATCATCATAATGCCATTCGGATCATGGGAAAAATTGGCCAAGGCATTCTTGACTTTATCTTAGTCTCTGTTTACACTGACACGTTTTTGACTGATTCTGTTTTCTGTTCATATTATTAACACACTCTTGACTGATCTTATTTTCTATTCATATTAACTGACATATTCTTGACGTAATCCTATTTTCTGTTCATATTGAAACATTATTGACTTATATTCAAGTTAATTCTGTTCATATTGAGACGTTCTTGACATGATCCTAATTTTTGTTCATATTGTTACAATCTTGACATATTTTCTAGTTTCTGTTCAATCTTGCTACAATCTTCACTGAGTTCATATTGACTCTTAGTTTCCATTTTATTAACACAATCTTGACTTATATTCTAGTTTCTGTTCATATTGACACAATCTTGACTTATATTCTAGTTTCTGTTCATATTGACATAATCTTGACATATTCTAGTTTCTGTTCATATTGACATAATCTTGACCCAGCTTAGTTTCCATTTATATTGAAACATTTTTGACTTAAACAGTATCTTTGTTTCTGTTCACATTAACATCCTGACTTACCATTTATATTGACCCATTCTTGACTCACTTCCGTTCGTTATATTGACAGTGAAGTGACAAGTGTGATGGTGTCAACTAGAATGAAAAGTAGGTGGGAAGTCTATATGGCCCCAAATATGAACAGATGTGTAAAATTCTAAGGTTCTCCACATTTTTATCTTTCTGTTCATTTTGTCCATTAATTCTATGATATTATTGATTTGTATTTATATTCATGATAATAATGGAATTGTTTCGTTGTTGTTGTTATCTTGATAATCAAAGATATTGTGAAGACATGGGTTGATTGTAAGCATTTTTCAATTTGTTGAAATCTCAAAGACTTTGATCTTGATCTCTAAATCTGTTTCTTATAAACTAAATTAGAAGAAACAAAGCAACTTTCTTCATCTGACCAGTCAGATATGTTGTTATGTTACTCTACATACTGCGGTCATCGTAATTTATCAGTTTGAAATTACCAATACTTGTTTTGTCATCGTCTTTCATACCAACATGTGGGCCTAGGCTAGCAATCAATTCTCCTCATCAAACGTTGTTGTAGGTGTTGAAAGCTTCTTATTTGTAAGACGCTAAGCCATCTTCTACCTCTCATTTCTGTGTTCTACTTTTTATTATTCATTTCCATTTTGATCTGCAGTATTACATTTCATGTTAGACTCTCCTTCATCACTCTAGTTTCCTACCCCTGCCTTAACCCAACCTTTAGGTATTCTGCCGATAGCCTACCCGTAGTAGTGTATGGCTACACCTCCAAGTTGAATCTCTATCCATTCCTTCGTGTTTTAAAATTGTGTGGTATCCGCCAGATAGTTGATAGCCTACTGATATGCTGATGGGCAAATGTGTGTCAGATATGTGTTGAACATTTTTAGGGTTGTAAATTATATTATTATATGAATTAAATGCACTGTATGTATGAATATAGTACGGTAGTTTGATATGATCACTTTAGTAGTACGATGATGTGCTATGATTGATTTGAAATTAGTCAGGTGTCTCTAATCCAAACACTTCCGTTCCCAGCAATTTGTTTGGATTACAGAATTTTTTTGGATTAGGAAATACCAAGAAATAATAAAAACAAATCTGTACCCAGAAAATCCTTCGGATTACAGAAGTTTTGGATTAGACTGAGAGACCAGACTGTACCTGATTACGATAATTTGTGATAATTTAATTCTATCATATCAGTAGTTTAGTATGAGGCTTATCCTTTAGTTGTTGTTTTCAGATAGAGAAGAGTTTGAATTATATTTTTGTTCTTATTTCCATGCAACTTTTCACACTTATAACATGGAATTTGATAATACATGTCAGTCTGTTTTCATTACAGTGCAGCCCACATATATCGTCATCCCACATATCAATGTCATTTCAGAGTCCCCCTTTATCTTATAAACTGTATATCATTGGTAAAGAAAAACCTCATGCATTAAATTAAATTTGACGAAAAACTTAAAAAAAAACCAACCCATCCCTTATATTATATCGACAGCGCCATTTTGTCAGAGATGACATTAATAAGGAAAAAAACAACATAAATTCCTGCCAATAGCCAATGAAAAGTCTCAAATAGAAACGCAAGCTATTCTAACGGTGATATATACGTCTCTTAGGCTTTTGTAATCCAAAGAAATTGCGTGCTCTCTGACCCATAAATAATATAGAGAGACTTTTTACTGAAAAGATAAATAATAAATTGTTACATAAATTAATATAGAAGGCCTGAGTAAGGCCAAAATATGTCCATAGATTGTCATTGTGTTGGCACCTTGCATTGATATTGATAGTGTAGTGTTCCTTTCCTTTTATCTATTTGTTGATCTGATATGTGTGGGCAAAAACCCAGCTTAAAGTTCAAAATCTTAAAAATTAAACTGATAGTTGGCAAAGAAAATGCAATGATTTCTGAACATTATGAACTTCATTTCATCCAATTATGATAATTAACACCTGAGATATGATTCTTTTAGTACCGTTGGGTTCACAAACCTCAAACTGAGATAATCACATCCAGAATGTGGGAAAGCAGATATTTCGTAAAGAGAGTTGGTGTCACAAAAAAATTTAAATAAAATACTTCTAGTCAAATTTTAACATATTAATAAATGGTTTCATAACAAGCAGAGCAAGTTTAAGAAAGTGAATATGGTAAAACCTCAAAACCTTTGGTATGGTCCAATTTTGACTTTGAGAGCCCTTAACTACTCAAGAAATAAAACTAGCGACTTTAGCTGGGTTTTCGCCTGGACCCACAAAGATATCAACATCCCTCTGACATCAACATACATCAGCAGTCCCAGCGATGCCGATAAGCGGGGTGCATTGTATTGATTATTATTGTGTCGTGTATCGTTGACTTTTAGATGTTTTTTGTGATTGTGTGCTAGTCATTAATTTTGTTACAAATCAAAAAACAAATTGCTTTGCTACTTTTAAATCCTAGGCAGTAGAATAGGTATAGGTTTCTCGTTTTTTGCATTCAATTTTTCTCCTCTTCCATGTCTAATTCTGTCATAGTTGTAGTCGTAGCGGTTGAGTAATTCTGATTTCTTCTTGGCTTTGGATTGTCGGATATTCGTTTTCAGGTTTTCATTTTTTAATTTTCTTATCAAACAAAGGTGAACAAACTCTGAGGGAACACTGACTACAATTATTGTATTTTATATTTTACATATTTATATTTACATTATGTAACTATTGTCTCTTTTGTCTTGTGTTATATTGTCTGATGAAGGGTTATTATACTCAAAACATCACAGTTAATCTGTCTTGTCCATTATTGTTGGGTATTTATATCTTTGTTTTATGATAATGTCCTTTTATTACTTTCTTTTTTTTTAATTTTTTTTTTTATGCCATGGTTAGTCTAGCTTCACATTTGATTAATCTATTTACAATTACAATGCCCCCAAAGTAAGTGGTCATTGAATGATGCCCCTTTATTTAGAACAATTTCCTTCGAACTGGAAGGAATGTCCTATCGTAGCCTCTAAGATTGTAATGGAAATGTTATGGGTGATGATGATTTGTTAATAAAAGCAATTTTGTTCATTATGATTATGGTTATTTTGTTACAAATATTATAGTTTGGTAAGGCTGATAATTGGTGTAGGATCATAGAAAACGCCATTGTCCATTGTATTATTTTGTTACTGTGCAATTATTCAACAAGCATTAGAGATGGTTATCTTCTAAATCACCAATGTTTTGGGTTTTGGCATGGGTTGTTTTTGCGTTGAAAGATCTATCTCTTGTTTCATGAATCAAGATGTATACATTTGATTTGAAGGAAAGTATTAAAATCTAAATTTGTATTTCTCATTGTACGAGTCACTGTGAGTGCGAGAGAGATAAAGAGAGAGATGGCCACCTTGAAGGCTATTTATAATACAGTGCAGTCCACATAAGATAAACTCGCTTAAGATAAATTCTCGTTAAAAATAAACATTTCATCTGGTCCCGATTTGTTTCTTATATAAGCCAACTAATCAAAATCTGGTCGGTTTAGATAAACTTAAATCGATCTTGATCCGCTTTAAATAAACTTTTCTCTGACACAGTGGCATTCTTTCTTTACCCCCACGTATCAACCCTGACCCTTATCACCCAGTTTCACACCTTTTCTGTCCGCACCATGATAGGACGGGGAGAAGTTTTAGTACATCCAGATCGTTAGTCTATCGCAAAACGAGCCTATAACTATAACAGAGAAAAAATTAGTCACAACAAGACAACCTTGAGCCTGGAAACACAAATGAAGCTTCTCAAGAATGTGGATGACAAGTCAATGAAGCAAAATGAAATCGCCATGAAATACGGGGTGTCGAAAGGCACTTTGTCGGTTCTCATTTTCAATTGAAAGGTTGTTGCCCTTGAAAGTGGATAAGAATGATAAACCTTGCTTAAGATCAACTTTTTTTCTGGTCCCTAGGAGTTTATCTTAAGCGAACTGCACTGTATATCATTATCAGTTTCTACTCATCGATAGGGTGAGCTTATGGCAGAGCAGCTGATTCCCAGCGCTTTCCCGATAGCATGTAGGCAAGATCTTTTCTGCCTATACAAGAGGCATGTGTACTCTTTTTACTACACCCAAGTGCGATGAGGAAAATGCATATTATTTTTGTAGAAAGACACTTTCCCAAGGACTCAGCATATTTTGCCAAATATTTTTTAAAAATCGCAATTCTTGGATTAAAATCAACATGATATTGAACACAAAATTTACTCTTGTAGATGCAAAATTTATTATATCAATTTGCATAGAAATAAATGGCATCTTGATTTTGAAATCAATCCAGAAAAGTCTCATTGAGATAAAACAATCAATATTTCATGATGATGTACTCTTCTTCTTAGTGAGAAAACCAGACTGAATTGCCTAAAATGGCATTCACTCCCAAATAGCCATTCTTACACATACGTAACATGAACAATAAATAAACAAATAAAATATGCTCAACAAAATATTGTTACGTAAATAAGAAATAAATAGTTATAGAAAATATCATAGTTAGAGACTTACTCTCCTTACTCAAGGAGTAATAATACACACAGACAAACACACTCAACACACACAGTGCAACCAACCTACATCGACATTGCTTATACTTACTTATACTGACATCCAGCATATTATATTAAAAATTATAGACATCATTTCAAAGTCCTATATAATTATATATATGATAAGTGAAGAAAAAACTCCACAATAAATCCTAAATTTCACCAAAAAACAATAACAATATTATATCGACATCCCCATTTTATCCATAAAGATAATAAAAAGCAACATTAATTCGAACCGATAGCCAATAAAATAATTTGTTAAAGTTACCAATGGGAACACGCTATTCTTACACTACAGTAATATCCGTCTCCTCAACTTTTGTAAGCCAATGAAATTTCATGCACTCCAACCTTCATCAACACAGCCCCAATTGTCCAAATTAGATTCATAGAATTTATAGATTGATATTGTATTGGTCATGGTGCATTGCTGCATTGGAAGTGCCCAAAGATATATTGGCAGTCCCAGCAATGTCAATATTATAAGCGGGCTGCACTGCATATTTAAATTTAATAATAAAACCTTGTTTTGAGGTTTCTACTATATATCTACATCAGAGAAGCGCAAAACCACATTGAATATTGTTTAATGTTATCAATTACTAAATAAACTATTGTCATAAAGTGGCAAAAATTAATTATGTGTATAGATTCAACGTGTATGAAAACAATCAATTTTTCATTACTTTCAATTCTTAATGTTATTACCATCGAACCCAGTTAATCTAAATGTTTTGAAAAAAAAAAAAAAATTTTCTATATAAAATTAAAAGGACACCAGTTCATCCAATTTTTTACCTGCCCCTACTGGCTTTTGTTTTTGGTCGGTGGGTGGAGAAAAAAAATCTGTCAAAAAATCAAATAAAAACTCCATGATTGATCCACACAAAAGGCAAATGTTAAATGCAATTAAGGTAGACGCATAGATTACAGCACAAATCATCACAATAATACACCGAACACCTCCTCACACACTGTCTGTCGGCGTAAGCTGTCAGGTCACATATTGTGGCACAAGTCTATTGTAGTGAAGCGTATAATTATATGATGCAGAAGAGGGAAATATTTTCACTTATTGCATGCTATACACCCAAAATGTTAAACTCATTACATGAAATTAGGTATTTTCGGTTATTCCAAACTTTTGTCATAAACCCGACCAATTTGGATTAAGCGAGTCCAACTGTATATACAATTGAAACCCGTTAAACCAAAAAGGGCCGAAATGGTTAAACGAAAATGAAATTGAAACTGCTACATTTCAATTATTTAAATTATTGTCATATTATGTATAGACCAAAATAAAAGCAACCAATGATCCCTTGAATTTCGGTTTAACAGGTTTCAACAGTGATTATTATATAATCCTGTATCTACCTGAGTGAAAAATGAAATGAACAAAAATCCATTCATCAATGGGTAAGCCAAATGTCAGATAAGGTTATATTGGTAATAATGGGGACATACAAAAAAGAAAATGAAAAAAGGAAGAAAAAATATCGAGCAAAAGTAGGAAATCGAAAACACAAATTTGAAAATTCTAGAAATATAGGGGAGATGTCAACATTGAATGGATTTCAATTATGTATATTTATGTAGCTTTGTTATCTGTATAACGTAGCCTAAATTATTCATGCACTATGCTCTTTTTCCTCTTAATCTAGTAATCTTCACTAAATGATGTATATTATATCTGTATACAATGTACTATAATATGTATGTTATTAATGTCTAGTTTTATTTAAGCGCCTTGAGACCTAGGTAAAAGGCGCTATACAAATGTACTGTTATTATTATTATTATTATTTACTCATTGATCAAGACATTTTTTGTGTGTGTGTGGAATCAGTGAGCCATTCACTAGATCTTTCCTTGCAAACAGCCGTCAATCCCATGGTCGGTTTGAAGCTGTTGGGGCAGCACAGCCAGTCTGACGAGCCTTCTCCATCTATCTCAATCCTCTGCTACTAGTGCTAGTCTCAAGGTGGTAGTAAGGGAGAGGTTGGTCCATACCTTTAGATTGTTTTCACACCATTTTTTTCTTTTCTTTTTTTCGCTTTGTCATCTCGTTTCTCATGGCACAGTCCTTTGCAGGATAGTCATTTTGACCTTGTAATGATTGTGACCATTGCCTTTTAAGTTTTCGTTGCTACACTATAGAAAGGAGTTTGTGGTCTTCTCCAATGACCAGCTCCACACCTCTTTTATTTTGGTTATGCGGTCTTTATATGAGATACCAATATAATCTTTCAGCAGCATCTCATCTGTTTCTTTTTCTACAGGTCGGCCATATTGTATTTTATTTGATAATGTGGACTATTTTTTTCTCTTTTCATTCCTAACCATAGGTAAAGTTTCACACAAGTTAGAGGAATACTGCTTCAGTCAGAGTACTTTAGAACAAGTAAGTGTCACTTCTTAATGAGATGATTATCATTGTTAAAATATTTTGGGATACGAATCTAAAATTTTAATCACGCATATAGTAGATTTGAATAAACAAATTTGCACATTGTAGAATTTGAGATGAGTTTATGATCTATCTCTCCACTCAATACAGAACCACAGACTTTACATCTTTTAGCCATTTCAAGCCATTTCACATGAGTTGCACCTCAGCTTTCTATGGGGGCATACAGCTGATTATCAGCGCTTCCTGCTAGTATAATTATGGACACGATCATTTATTGCCTTTACTGACCACTATATTTACATCTGAATGCAATGAGGATTAATTGATGTTCATTGTAAAGAGACTTTCCAACTTATTAACGTTTGACCAAGCCCTAGAGGAATTGAACGTGCAGTCTTTTAATTATAAGCTGACCACTCAAACTGTCCAAACTATCTGACCAAGGTGCCACTTTAACCATTAGATATTTTTTTTTTTTTAATTCATAGATTTGATTACTGAGGTTAAGGTTTTGCAAAAATGAAATATAATTAAGATTTGAATTTGCAATTTCAGGTGTTCCTGTATTTTGCCAAGAAACAATTGGAGGAAGGACAAGATGAGCAGGAGGAACAGACGGTTCCTGAGAGACCATCGGTCACTGGTCGAATTAGTTCAGTTACAATATGAACTTCATGTCATTAGTTCCGGTATAAAGAACTTAAGTGGGAAATACCAATACTTCCCAACGTTTGTATTTTCATGTTTTCATGTTTTTGTATTCCTATATGTTTCTAATTATTTCTCCAATAAGGATGTTTACCTTTTTACCATGTTTGATATCAAATGGATTTATCATCTCACATGACCATTTCCAGTGATGTTTAAATAAAAGCAGTAGGACTTGGTATTCCTTGTTTTTGTCAATTCTGTCTTTGACATACGATTCATCCATTTCCTAATTTAGATTAACGTCCACTGCTATTGCCAGCTGACCTAGCCTTTTACGCGTATTTCCAAGTCATATTTTATTTTTGCATGTTTTCTATCTGTCGTTTGCATCCACCGCACAGTACGGTATCTTTATTGAGTATAAAGAGATGAAACCAGCAGCTATGTTCCATTCTTTGTACTCTAGATTGTATTTGTATTTGTACCACTTTCCCTGAGCACTTTAAATGGATTCCAGATAGATCTATTGTTGTTGATATTATTATTATTATTATTATTATGATTGTTATTATTATTATTATTATTATTATTATTATTATTATTAATTCATTTGTTCAATGATGTTAATTCATCCAGCATTTTTTGCTAAACAGCCTTTTCCATACTAAAGCCTTCCTTTACAAAATGTACAAAATACATCTGCACATTTTGCTAAACTCTTTCATTTTAACTATGTTATTGATGATGCATTTGTTGAATATGTACAAAAGAATAAACCAAAGGCCTTTTATTAAGATTATGTGTGGTGTTTGTCCAAAAACATTTTATACAACTATAGAAGGATTATGAAATAAGAAAACTCTCCAAATCTTTTTACAGCTGAAAAGTAAAAGTAGCCATGCTAAAGTTATAATTTTTCTCCCTAGTAAACTTTCCAATGTTTGTTAAAACACATTAGTGCAGCCCACATAATATATAACATCGTTTATATCGACATCCAGCTAATGTCGACGTTATTTCAAAGTCCCATTTTTTTCCTTATATATCATTAGTAAAGAAAAACCCCATATATTGATGTAAATATGATGAAAACACTGAAAAAACCCATCTTATATTATTGTGTAGTTGAAGACGATAATAAGCAAATAAACAACGTTAATTTCCACCAATAGTCAATAAAACGCTGGTGAAAGTCACAAATGGAAATGAAGCGATATCCTTCGCCTAGATCTGTAGTGTAAGCCAATGAAATGACAATATGCTCTCTAATTTAAACACAGCTCTGAATAATGCCAAAATTAGATCCAGAGATTGTCTCTGTGTTGGCACCTTGCCGGTAGTGTCCCTTCCCTCTTTTCCTATTATCTATTAGTTGATCTGATATATTGACATCTCTTTTATATCAACATATATCAGCCGTCTCAGCAATGTCAATATAAATGGGTTGCATTGTATAACCTTTAAGATGTGAAATAAAAATCTAATACATTTAGTCATCTAGTCAATACAACAAATTGGCAATCGGCTATTATGCCCTTTGAATTGGATGAGGGAATGGGCAGCATAACTTTGATTGCTAGTTATTCTTGTGCTGTTGGGTTAGTTTTAATATGATATATCGTCGCTGTCACAAGCATTGGATTTAGGTTCAACATTTTAGCATTGGACTTAGGTTCAACATTTTAGCATTGTACTTAGGTTCAACATTTTAGCATTGGACTTAGGTTCAACATTTTAGCATTGGACTTAAATTCAACAATTTAGCATTGTACTTAGGTTCAACATTATAGCATTTGACTTAGGTTAAACATTTTAGCATTGGACTTAAGTTCAACAATTTAGCATTGGACTGAAGTTCAGTACTTGCAACAGCGACAATATGTTATTTTCAAAGTTGATACCTTTCAATTTTATGAATGAAATGAATTGTTAGAAGTTCAATGTGAGATGATTGGTAACGGTCAAAAAAAAGAGCAATAGTTTTTAGCTAACTGAATTAAAGTAGTAAGTTTTTGAAAATATTCTACAGAGTAAAATTGATAGTTGAATTAGTCAGCTTGGTCAATTTTAATGAGTTGATTATCATTATTAAAACTAATCAAGAATAGCAAAATGTGTTATGTTATATATCATATTATGGTTTGGTTCCTTAGTCATTCTCATATCTTCTATTGTGATAAAATGCCGTAGTCATATCATTATTCGTTATATGGATATTTTGGAATGATAAGCTTTATATATTCATATTTTAAAGATTTCATTCGCTTTAAGGAAAAGCATTAATTTCCATCATGTTAAAATCATTTATTTACGGTTACAATTATGTATAAAAAGTTTTGAAACAATAATGTAAATACAAAGAAAAGTGTCAATGCTCACACAATAAGGCATATTATACTTGATAGATATTTTTATGCTTTAATTGAAATTTTTATTTTGCTAAATTATTAGTTTATTCATGTCTAATATAAAAATCTTTACTGTTTTCATGATCATATTTTCATATAAACCCTAAAACTCACCATTAGTCAGAAAGTGTGCTCCGTCTTGAAGATTTCAAGCTTTACAAAGAACCCCACAAAAAAAAAACAAAAAAAGTAACAATCGGGGGAGAGGGAGGAGGAGAGACAAACAAATCCAAGACATAAAACATACAAAATTCATTTTCTTATTTTGCTAAATATTCAGGGTTTTTAGTTATTTATTTATTTGTTTCAGCATACATGTAATTTTAATATGATTCTAAATTTTACAAAAGAATCGAACAATGTGACATTACTTTGAGTTTTTATTATTATTGAAAATTCTATTTTGCTAATTCAATTTTATATACCCCTAATAGAAATTTAAATATTTTCATTGTCATATTTTCATATTGTTGTTATTATTATTATTATTATTATTATTATCATTATTATTATTATTATTATTATTATCATCATCATCGTCATCATCATCTATTTTATGGTGAAGAAATTCAGGACTTCTGTCATGTTGTTTGTAATTAATTCTTCTGCCTTCACATTCTTAATAAATATGCTCTAAGTCAAAAGTCATTATATTGATTTTATGGATTGAAATCCTTTTGACGGTGGTAGCCTGCCAACTCTCCCTATCTCATTGGGAAACTACGGGTTTGAAGGACAGTCTCCAATCTCCAAACCACCACCAATATCCCTTGATTTCAATCCACTGAACCTTTTACAATATTAGCAATGAAATTGGAATACATAAGTGACCCAGTAGCTCTGGTGGGAAATGAATGAGTCAAAATAAATTACTATTTCATTTCCATAACTGCTAGAACTAGACTAGTATGGCATGTCTGATAAAAAAGTACACACTTTTAAAAATTGAATAACTTGGAGAGGACTCAACATAAACAAAAATAATTTGTACCAGAAAAAGTTCAACTCACTGAGTGGTAACAACGCATAACATTCTAGTTCAATTATTTTGCCACAACACAGATAACAGTTAAAGTACTGCTTATTTAACCCAAAAGAAGCTCAGACACTTTTAAAAGGGCGTTTCCGGTATAATCTGACCATGCGCACGCCTTATAATTTGTTCTAGCGCTTGTCAATAGCAGCCGTCTGACACACGCCAGGCCGAGAAACAGACCTTGACTTCTTAAATTGGAAATTTACAGTTGTTTTCCTAAATAACGAAAGTAATTTTGATTGGATAGTATTTTAAGATTCCAGCCAATGAGATTGCAGGTTTTATTTATCTCGGAGCTCACCCCGCCGATTTTTTTTGGTTCAACACACTGTGTGACCTAGATTTTTTGTTAGTGAGTCGAGGCCAAGCTTGCGCTGAGGCAATGCTACAGCTATGACATAGCGAGCTTTTCTTGGGTTAATAAAATACCAATTTGAACATAAATTTATGAAAAATTTTAACTTTCTTTTACGCAATTGTTGAGAAATGTCAACACAGCCTACAAAAAGGGACGTGTTGAAATGAAAATCATTATTTACAGAGGTAGGATGGGTTCTCATTTTGATCTTTACTGAAGTTTATGCTGAAATGGCCGCCATTACAGAGTATATAAAAAATGCTATTTTTTTTATGCTGCTCCTAGCCATTTCCAGGTATCATGCTATTTTCTTTACCAAATAAAACTTCAGAAAATGTCCTTTCAATTGACACCTTGGTTTTCTGATTCTCTTCGTCGGCTTCAACTTTAATTTTACCCCTTTTGGTCGAATTAGTCAATTGGAAGTCATATTATATAAGGGTTTATATATTTTGTTTTTAATATCTTTAATCTTTCCCAAGTCTCCCCAAACATTTTTTTCCAAGTCTTTCTACTAGTCAAGATTGGTATGTCTGGTAAGGCTATCAGGCATGTTATTTACTTTAGTTTGAAAGAAATATTCTAGAAAAAGAAACACAAGCCATTTTCAATTTTATTTTCTTGCTCTTCACGACTTTAACTTTAACCACAACAATATCTTTTGTCCTGGCCTAAGGTGTGATATAAGCTCGTAGCTTATCGGATTAGATTGATATGCTTACTTTAGCAGATTGAATTAAAGTATATTATCTTTTATTCAAGAAGGAACACCAGGGCCATGGGGAAGGAATTAGACACCGTGGGCAGAAATCTTTAGATAAAGTATATTGTCGTTGTCATTCTATAAACATATGCACAGTATCTTATACATATTTAGATCACACACAAAAATAAGCATTTCTATTGGCCAATTTTATATCTGTTAAAAATGAGGTGAGTGACTTTCAATAAAGCTTATATCTGGACTGTCAAAACAATAATCAGAAAATTTTTAGTAATAGGTTTTTAGAATGACAGCGACGATATCATTGTTGTAGTTTTACAATTTCGTGTACCATTATAAACTATATTGAATGCAGCGCACCCTGTTTTAGGCCTAGAGACTTAAAAACATGGAAATCTTGTGATATCTATAACTCTACAAGAAATTTTTATTGTTATTACAACTCTAAACAATTTCCTATAAAAGTTAGGCTGTTGTAGTTTTATGTTTAAAAAATTACACTGATGATATCTGTCATCATCTTTATGAATATTTCGTTATCAGTTTTTGTAAAACAAATTTTTTGGTGCCATTGATGTAATTTTCATATCTGACAACTTTTAACTTAAACTTAAACACCTCTTTTGTATATATCATATCACTGGTGCATTGGTAAGATGCTATTTTATTTTGTAATGAATTGAAGTCCCTTTCCACTTTTTTTCTTCTTTTTTAGTAGTATCAGGGTTTTCTAAGACTGCCTTATAATTATAAGCATCCCAGGGTTCTTTCATAAAAAGACAATATTGTTATATTAATAATTCTTGTTCAACTAATTCCCCATCTCAGGGAAAAAAATTGGCAATGCAGAAATGGAATAATGTCCTATGAAGGTTTCTTGCAATGCTACATAACGTCACATTCATCTCATAAGGATATAAATACGTTCTATTCAGTTCATTTCAATTTGATATATTTCGTAATAAGGATACAGTGCAACCTCTCTTTAATGACATCGTTGGCACCAGAAAATATGTCGTTATAAATAGTTGTCGTTATATAGCAAAGCAACAAAAAGTGTGTGTGTGTGTGTGTGTGTGTGCGTGCGTGTTTTTATAATATATTTCGTAATAAGGATGTATACCTTCTATTTCTATTCAGTACATTTCAATTTGATGTTTCCATTTTTTTCCTTCTTCTCCTCCTTTTATTTATTTTTTAGCTTATTCAAGGTGACAACTTTAAAATTTGTACAATTACTCGTACGTGTATGTGGTTTTTCTATGTCACTACGCACACATGGGGCATCAGGTTTGTTGTGTTGAATTTTCTGATTTCCACTACGTGTAGTTTGGTGATCTCAGGGTTTTCCAAGACTGCCTTATAAAGAGCCAAGGTTTGTTTTACATGTATATAATCACATGGGCCTTCTAAATTATAGTCCATCTCCGATAGGACTGTGCATTCATTTTATCCTAGCATGGATAAGGAGCAGAAAAAAAAATCAGTTGAGAGTTCAAACCTGCATGGGTGGGTTTGAACCCAGGACCCTTGGCTTTTCATTTGAGCACCTTACCCTTACCTACTGACCAATCTGTTCCCCATGGCACCAGGTCTTGGAGTGGTTTGCTTAGTTGGCTTTCAAACGAAATGTTTGTGAGTTCCAATTCTTGCTAGTGCCTGTTCAACGATGAATGTTTTAGAAACTCTTTACCTGAATTTTCCTTATGACACTCAGGTGTAAGATGAGTTCCTGTTTTAGGCAGCTCGTCCATATACTTGTAGCAAGGTACGAATAAGCAACTACTCTAATGTATACTCCCAAGTGAGTTGAGAAGATATTTGTGTGAAATGGACTGCCAAAGGATAATTGATGTAAAATTGGTGAATCTGAATACGGCCTATACATTTCATTTTTATGTATGATATAAAATGATTTAAATCAAATACAGTTTGGCCTGTCTGTTATTTTATCCCAAACTATACAATGTATTGCATAATATATTATTTGTCCGTATTTATTTGAATGGTGTAATCTTTTAATAACATGTATTCATTGATGCTATAGAAGTACAGTATGAATGCCTATAGAAGGTTTACTATTTGCTGCATTTCTTTTGTTTCATGTACATGTAATTGTTTATGTAGTTGATGTGCAAGACATTGTATTTTGTATACTAATTTTCCTAGTTGAGTTATTATTATTATTATTATCATTATTATCATCATCATTATTATTTTTATTTTATTATTATGATCATCATCATCATTATTGTTATATGTTATACATTGTATTTGAATAAATAAATGTGATAAACATTTCGAGTTGTGTTAATCTTTTGAGATTTTCCATGCTGGTGCCTGTGGCTGATTGACTAGGGAGTTTAGAATTCAAATCCCAATTAAAGGACAATTTTCCAAAAGTCAATAATTGGAGTTACATCGTGATTTATGACTATTTCTCCTAAGTCGGCAATGTATATTTCTGAGAGGATATGGAGTTGAGAAAGATGTCAAATTAGAGGCACCAAAATCCTATTTTTCCCCAATCAAAGAATTTTTTTTCAAAGTGCACAAAAATTAATCTTAACGCTTCACTCGATTTGTTGTATAAATAAGTAACCTGGTCGTTATAATAGTAATAGCCTTGTATGTCTATACAAAAAAATGTTTATGTAAAACAGATTGCAGGTCTTGTCCCATTTGTATAATGTTATTGATGGATGGTCAAAGCATGTTGCGCTGTGTACATTGTATTCAAAGTATCATACAGTATTATAATAAATTATCTTATACGACCATATCTCTCTCTCTCTCTCTCTCTCTCTCTCTCTCTCTCTCTCTCTCTCTCTCTCTCTCTCTCTCTCTCTCTCT
>JASKDV010010118.1:0-16895 GCA_032466395.1 Aegires albopunctatus | reverse complement strand
GAGAGAGAGAGAGAGAGAGAGAGAGAGAGAGAGAGAGAGAGAGAGAGAGAGAGAGAGAGAGAGAGAGAGAGTGAAAAAGAAAGAATTTGAGTGAATGTGCATGTGAGTTTTAGGTGTATGTATTATTACTAGTGAAACTTGTTGGAGAAAGAAGGCAGGGTAGTAGTGATAGATTATGTAACGATGTTTAAAGCACTAGAATTAGACTAACATTGAGACATATAGGATAATAAGACAAAATAATCCAATGATTTAAAAAATTCAGACATAAATTACTGATTCATAATGCATGTCATTTGTCAAGACGTTGGTGTTACAAGTGAGTGTCATGATTGCACATGGAATTGAAAAAACAAAAAAGTCAATGTTAAAACGATACATTTGACTTAAACTAACTACATGTAAAGTTGTGGCGATAAGAAGGTATTAACGTCATTTCCACACACAATGTAGGCCTACATGTAGGTCTCTAGCCTATTCATTTAATTCCGAGACTCGTTGTGGTAACATCGACTGTTTTGAAAGTTCTAAAATTGAAATCTCTTAGACTTATCCTCATGGCAAAACATAGTTCAGATTGTGATGGTGATAGTAGATCTATTTCGCAGTCCACTAATACTAGATCTAGTAAGCATCGGACTCAAGTATTTATATCCAATTCAATTTGTAAATGGGTAGTCATTTTCTTTTTCATTTTTTATTAGTGTCAAATTTTGTGGCGTTCCTGAAAATGTGTGCCTGTTCCTGATTCTTTAAAGTTTTGTTCATGAGAGCCAAAATTTTGGATAGGCAACTCTGCATGTCATCCAGCTCACTTCTTTCTCTCAGAATTTATTTTAACGTTGATACAGTGTAAAGAGTATATCAACAACAAAAAATGTAAGAAGAAAGACATACATCTTAGATCTATTGGCCCCTTTTATAATAATAAGTTATGCAGAGCTGAAAGAAATGAAAATGCCAGATGGAGTGAGATGAGGTTATGGGGGTCACATTAAGTCACAATAATACAGATGCAATTATCTGACAAACTCGATAATCCGGTACTTTTGCTGGGGATCGGTGCAGTGGGATATATATGTGTATATATTTGATTTTTATCATTAACCCATTTCATCATGAATATGAAGAAGACAGATTAGAAAAGATTTAATTTTAAAGATATATGCGGAGAGAAAAGTTCAGTTTTTTTTGTTGGTGGAAGAGAAGAGGGGAGTGGTCTTGGCTGCCCATTGACCCTCCCAATTTGAGATTAACAAACTGTCTATTTCAAAAAGGGGGGCTCCATTATGTTTTCAGTAAATATCTTGGAACCTTTAATTTCACACTGAATGTGCCATTAGGACAAGTGAATATTTGATCTCAGATCTCATCTTTCTTCTCTTTTATCAGAGCCCCCAACCTGGATACCTGATGAAGGATGTAATGAATGCATGGCTTGTCAAGTGCCTTTTACATTTGTTCGTAGGCGTCACCATTGTCGAAATTGTGGAAAGGTATTTTTCATTACTTAGTTTCTAACTGTCTGTTGTCAATTATGTCACTTTTTCACATATTTTAGAAATCAGTAAGATTTCACCATACTATTGCTTTTTGCTATCTTTTTTAAAGAATTAACTTTTCATTTACAATTCCATGCTTTGTGTCAGTATGTTAATCCTGAAACTTAAAGGTAAAAATTTTGACATGAGTTTTAAAACTTGTATTTATTATTACTAGTCGAATACCCGCATCATCGCAGGAAAGAATGATGCTACATTAATTAATTGTTATTGTTGATTTATTGCACCTGGTAAGCAAAATCTATAATTTTCCCGAACAGAAACGATTTTTTAATTTGGTTTATGATTATGCTTCCTGCATTGTGTTTAGATTCTACATACTACTATGCTTCATTGTGGTCTAATACATAATTATGGCCAATACACACTACGCAAATGTCAGGTCAAAAGGTCTCGTAGTGGCAAAACAAAGGCTGATATTTCTTGAAAAAAAAATAGTTTTAATTTACCTCAGTTTGTATGAATTTCACTCAAACCAACTGGTGTTGCTGTTATTGAATAAATTAGTTTATGTCAAAAAGCTAAGTTAAAAGCCATGATAATAAAGTTTATCTATCTTATCTTATCTTATGATGGAGTAACTGGTAGTATGTACATTGTAGTAGTATGTACATTGTAGTAGTATGCATCACTTTTCCCCTGAACAAATCTGAGTCATTCTTCCATGTAATCGCAACCTTACTGAGAGATCGCATATAAACATTTTCATTTGCGATTGCTGAAGGCTATTCACTTGGAAAGTTCAGCTAGAAATCAAAACGTAAGCTCTGGTTTGTTGACGACCTCCTAAAATCAAGTCATGCCAATGGTTTGTTTTGATTTTAGGGAGCGGTCACAACTAAAAAGTTTTAAGATGGCGGCAAAAGGTCGATAAGTGGGTTTGATAACGACACAAACAAATGTCAAAACATACTTAGCGACCGAATGAGGGGACAAATTACACCCCTGCTCTCTCTCTCTCTCTCTTTCTTTCTTTCTTTCTTTCTCTCTTTGCCTTTACTTAAAATGTGATTGCCTACACTAAAAGTTTGGTTTATTCAGTCTTTTGGTTGCTGTGTGAATTCATGCCTTCTTTTAATCTGAGCAATAAGTCTCTCCTATTCTTAATGTAAATTCATCTCACACCCTGCTTCTTTTAAAATTATCCATGTCACAGGGGAATACTTGCTCCTACATCTCAACGAGCTTAATGCTCACTTAGTATTTAACTAATAAAGGACATTAATTCACATCACTTTTTATCTTTGTCCCATGAGGTCTAAAATATTTAGGCTTGTAATTAGTCAATGCATAATGTTTTAATGAGGCTGCATGGCCCATAATAGTTATATGCTATTCTCCTTTTGTTTAAGATTTTCTGTGGGAGATGCTCCTCAAACTTTGTGCCTTTGCCACAGTTTGGTCAGGAAAAATCAGTAAGGGTTTGCAATCGCTGCTTCATGTTCCAAGTAACTCCATTCCATTAGGCCAAGTTACAAGAGGATATAAAGAGAGCACCACATAATGAAGGAATTAGTTGCAACGAATATGAATGGCTGCTATGGCTACTGGCCTTATGATTTTAGCTGACTCCAAAGAATGCTTGTGATATTTGTATTTTAGTTAATTGAATTTTTATTCTGACGTCCTTATTGTTATCTATTTACGATTAAATGAAAAACAAGGGTGGAATCAGTGTATATATATGCTTCTTAAATCTCCATATGTTGTTTCATTGTCCTTCGGTACATCTGTTCATGATTGATTAAGAGAAGGCATAATTGTTACAACTTTCAAAAAGATTGATGATAATTAATGTTAATTCTGGTAGTTTGTTGAATTAAGTCACTCAAGTGTTGTGCTGTGCCTTCTTTATACCGCTAGTTTCAATACTGGCTGTTTCTTGTTTACAGAGGAAAAATTTATATGGTTTTTAGAATCAGTGGCCTCCAATTTCATTCATAATTCTCCTTTAAAACTGTCTTAGTACAATTCTCTATAGTTAATTTTTGTTTTTTTGTCTTGATTATAGTATAGCTAATGAAAATCATGAGTTTAATTGTCTTCAATGTTGAAATCCTTGCTATTAAAAAAAATGTTGGGGTTCTACCGTGTGGCACTGAAATAATTGGAACTCTTCATTTTCATCATTGCTCTTAATTGGTATGTAATTGCTTAGAGAAAGATCTGCTTGTATGTAAAGATTTATTGGTTTTAGTTGAAAAAACAAAAACAAAACTAGAATTGGAAAAATTCGCCAAACTTGAAATTTGTCATAAGCTGTAGATCAGCAGGATGGTAACAATACATTTTACGGAATTGGTTTGATGAAAGCATTAGTACTTTATGCTCTGATTTCAGTCAATTAGTTATTAATGATTAAACAAATCCACTTAAACAGTCTTACTTTGTAATTGCAATCTTTAGCTATAACACTTTGAAAGTAATTGAATTGTTTTTCATTTTCGAAGCACATGATTTTATTTTTTAGTATTTTGGTAAGATTGGTTTGGTAATGTTCTTCTATTTTGGCGTTCTGTTGGGGTCACAGGTCACCTAATATTAATTTGCCTAACTCAGGATGTAATACATTTCTTAGACTAATGTTTATTACAACATGCCAAAAAACACATGCTGAATTTAATTTGTATTCTCAAACATTGATGAATTTTTTGTCATTTTAACTAATCTTTTTTATTTATATTTATTTAATCTTGTAATGATTTCTAAAATGTTTTTACTTAACAGGTAATATTGAATTGATTTTCAAAATTTGTTTTCATTCATGTGAAAGCTTCTGCTTGCTTCTTCTATTCCCCCACTTATCATAAATGTTACTTATGCAATTGTGCTTGATGGAAATGGAAAGATTTGAAGACGTTGCTGTTAACAATAGGTTTTTTGTTACTTACATTTGTGTTGATGAAAGGTACATTCTTCTTGTTTACACTTTACTTAGCACATCATCTCTCTTTCCATCCTAGCTTTATATTTTGTTTTTGTTTTGTATGTTATTTCTTCTTAGTCTTAAATTAAGATAACATTTAGAAATCACGATATTATTTACTATGTCTACCATGCAAGATTGTGGATTTAATTATTTATGATTTTTTTTATAAACCTTTTAAAAAAAACCTATTCAGATCTACTTATATTCATGTATTTGATGGATTTTATAAAGAAATGTTTTAAGTACTTTTAAATGCAACCTCATAAGTAATTGCTGTGTGTGGTCATTTGTCAAGGCTGTGTTAAATTTTGGTACAGTTTCAATCCAAAGTTGGTGCTCCATGTTTCAATGGGTTGTGATCTTATCTGTTGAGCAAGAAAGTATTTCAGTGATAGATTTTTTAAGAAGTTAAATCAACCAAAAGTTATTTGCATCTTTTACTCCAGTAACATTTAAATCAGAGACATTTCGGACTTTTTTTCTTTCTTTTTTATTGCTACGTTTTATAGAAGTGCCAAGTGATGTTTTAAGGTTTTATAGTGTTGAGTCATAATGATTGGCTTATTGATTAAATTTATACATCATTTGATAATGAGGGCATTATACCGTTTTTTTAAATTATTAAAACATGTTAATAGGAGCTTTTAGAATTTTACATCTCCTGTTCTTTTAAACAAATTCAAGTCTGTCAACTCTCCCACGTTCATCTATAGGAATATCAGTTGATGAAAATAATGGCTTGTTGACATTCCTTTCAAAGTCTTAGTATTTTTGACCATTAAATTTTAAACACCATGTATCTGTCAATTATGCCTAAATCTACTCATATGTTTTAAAAAGGTAAATATTTTGATGATGTAGGCAGCACAAACACTCGCGCTAACACACATGTATACGTGTATATTCTCTTTATTACACTTTTTCTCCTGGATAGGTATACACAATCCTATGAGGATATTTGTAGGTATTATATGACTCAGGAGGATGGGGGAATCAACAATTGTGTAGGTTTCATGATGTTCAATGCCATGTACTATACTAGCTAATTACATAACAATAGTGTTAAACAGAGTGAAAATTATTTCTTTATTTTTGTTCTTTTTGCTCCAAAACTTTGTCATAGGATTCAAAATTAATATTCTGATAATTTGAATGGATTTTAGGAGAAATCTCCGAATAATTTTAGTTTTCCTTCATACTGTTTTTCATCTGAAAATAGATGCAGAAAGTAGGTTGAAAAGTTCAAAAGACCAAGACTTATTTCATCAAATAGTCAATTAAAAAATAAACATAACCCTATGTAATATTTCCAGGTTTGTATAATACAGTGAAAAACGTACTCAATTCAAATTCCTTTGGAAATGGTGATAACTTTGAATTATCTGAGTTCAATCAAAGGAAGATAATTATTGGTCCAAGTGGCTAGGTCTAGGCCACTTACCTGGCAACATTTTGACTGATTAGTTTCAAGGCATTTTACTGATTTATTCTTTTATATATCAATATTAATAAGTCAACCTTATATCACTCTGACTAGGGCCCCAGGTTAGGAGAGTGTAAAGTTGATGGATATTTGAGATGCTCTTAATAGTCATCAATACTATGAAAATTCAAATTAAGACTTTGAATTATCCATTATGGGCAAGAAATAGTTTGAATTAACCAATATTTTTAACTAAGAATTATCCAAATCATGCCAGAAATTGTTTGAATTAACCAATATTTTTGTAGCAAAGCCAAAAAATAAAAGTAAGTTTGAATTATGTGGACTCTACTGTATATAATTGTTTGTCCTAGAGAGCACATTTATGATAATACTTGAATTATATAGAAAATTACAAAGGAAAATAAAACACCACTGATGTAAGAGAGTTATCTTAAAACAAAAGATCTATTTGGTATTATATTACTTTCAACATTTTTATAATTGTACTGCCTTGATTACTTCTGCTTTTATTTACATTGTTGTCAATCTTGCCAAAGGGTGTATGGAATCATTTTTTTAAAGTATTTCAGCTTTTTTTGTTTGTTAACCATATTCATACTAGTGTTTCATTTGCCTCTATAGTTAGGAATAACAGTTGTACATATTCTAGATAAACCACTTAGAAGAAAGATCTTGACCTATGTGATTAGGAACTAATGCTAACTCTAAATCATATGTCCCTTCTATAAAGTTGGATAACTACTTGTGCATGATTGATTATTAGCTATTAATGTTTTGGCTAAAAAGAGTGGAAAGAAAGATTGTCTGTCTTAAAAACCATGCAGGTGAGAACCAGTGGCTTTGGGCTACTCCCTCTTCCGAAAGGTACTATCCCTCCCACACTTGGTTTTTAATTTGGTTTTGTGTTTTTCAATGTATATGTTTGAGTTTCACTTTCTATTCATATTCATTTCAATTTTGTCTTGGCTTGAAGAATGCTGTTATAGTCTTCTGTTGTTTTTTCTGGTGGACATGTTTCATGATTTGTTCCTCTATGTCTTCAAAATCATTCAAAAGGCTTTTTTTTCCATTGCTTTGTAAGTAAGTTTTAAGGGTGTCTTGATGATAGGAGGCTCTACTTCAATTTCCTCGTCACTGTCATCATGTTCCTCTTGATCCAGTTTTCTTCTTTTGACTTCTTGTACCAAGTCGTCATCTGTCAAAGTGCCACAGGTTTCCAGGTCCTGGTTTTGACTAATGATTCCTCTGAGGTAAAGTTGCTTGGAATTGGCACCGCTGGTTCTTCGCTGGGTAAGCTGTCTATTAATCCAAAGCCTGCCTTGATAAAACAATTTATGTGTATCATTTTGATGGTGACTGCTTGCCATGCGTATTACCAGCAGAAGGATCTTTCTTTTCTGCGATGATAACTTATCATTCCAGGCACCGAGGAATTCCTTAAAAATGTCAGTTGTCATCCAAGCATTTTTTTAGTTTCTGTATGTAAGAGAGAGAACACTTGGGTCCCTTGGAAAATTGTGGGGCTTTTTTGACTTGCCAATAACGAAAAGTTTCTTCTTTTTTTTTCTGTCCCCGTCATGATGGCACAAACAAGAGTGGTGCATCTCCATTTCTTCTTTTCCTCCTGTCAATGTTCTTTGAGAGCATAACCTCTATCAGGAAGTCCTTGGTAGAAGATGCTAGTTTCGTCCGCATTGAATATGTTCGCAAGCTCATAGTTTTGTACTATAAGTGTAATGTGATAGGACTTAAATTCCTCTGCTGCAATACAAATCCATTGACTGTTTCTCCTCATACTCTTTTTTTAATACTTCAATCCATGTCGTTCTTTGAAACGATTGAGCTATGAATCTGTAGGTTCAAACTCATGTCCAGACTGCGAGGCTAGCTACATTGCTTTTTCTTTAAGACTAGAGGGGTCGATTCAATCTAGCATTTTGATCCAGTTTTTGTTTGAACCAAAAATGTAAAGCAGCATCAACTTCTTCTTTAACCTTTAAGTTTAAGTCACTGAGAATATTTTCACTATACCACCAAATACCAGCCTTATTTCCTGACTTTTTCTATACAAATCCTAATAAAACCAATTTAACCACATGTTTTGTGCTGTCATTTTTGTGTTCATCATCCACTTTCAAATTTTCACAAACTCAAAGACACAAATTATACTTTATAAAAAATCATATTACCATGACGACTATAGTGACATTGACCTTACAGTAGAAAATTAGTTTTTTCATTTTATTCTGCATGATATGGCTCATAGCAGCCCTGACAAAGTCTTACATTGCATGCTATGCACTGGTAAGTACTTTGCTTTCTTTTCCCAGACTTTGTGGTGTTTCCCTGTCTCTTACAATAAACACAGTCCCTTTGACCTCAGCCAGTTGAAATCCTTTTCAGCTTGTGTGTTGCAACTCTTTTCGGTCTTCCAATTGGTTGTCTGGTAGACAATGTTGCCAGGTCTTTCGTGATGCTGGTGATGAATTCCAGATGAGACAACTTTTTGGCCCTCCAGGTGTATTCAGATACAGGATGAATGCATTGATTATGCTGACATCAAGGCAGAACCACAGGATGTATTTCCACCATTTGAATGCTTTGGCAGACATGGAGTAATAGGATCGGAGCGGGTCATTTTTATCTACTCCATTGAAGTTTGCTGAGTAATCTTGTATGGCAAGAGGCCTGGCATATTCTGTTGTGGTTTGAGGACCAGATCTACGGCTGACTTGACTGTCTTCACTGGTGTGTGCAGTGCTGAATATCGTGACCTTCTTACGGTCAGGCCAAGCAATGGCTTGAATGTTTTCCTTGGACATGCGGACAATGTCTCCAGATTTTCTAACAACTTTGGGGTGTTTTATTCTTTGAGGCACATCTGTAGGTTTCATTGTCATTGTCATGCAAGTATGTGAGCAAAGGAATGCTTGTAAAATAAATCTCCATATTGACGACATGACAGGTATGGCTGCATCAGTTTCTTCACCACCCCCTCCCCTAAAGCATCTCCATCATGTCTCAAGTCATTGTGTTTGCCAGTGTATAGCGACATGTTTACCATATTGAAGGTTTGTGAGTCACACAAGTCCCATACTTTTAGCCCCCATTTTGTCAGCTTTGCTGGTAAATATTGCCTGAAGGCACAGCGCCCCTTGAACGGGACCATGGCTTCGTCAACACAAACTTCTCTACCAGGTCTGAAGTTTGCTGCACAAGTTCTATTATAGGCCTGACCTTGTGTATTGGGTCATGCCCTTCATCCCCCCGGGGTGGATTTTGTTGGGAATCATTCATATGGAAGTTAGTTGTCAGTTCCTCGTAACGGTTTTTCGTCATAAGGTGGGAGACGATGTGTTGGTTGAACATGGGATCTGACGACCAGTACAACTTGTAATTGGGCAAAGAAACTATACCCATGAAAATCTGGATGGCCAGAAATGATTTTATTTCCTGGGCAGATGTTTGCTTGAAGGTGGCAGACAAAAGTAAACGATGTTTACTCCGATGGTAGAGCAGCGGTATATGGAAATACAAGAGCAGCGCAAAGCAGCGGTATAGGGTATAGTGACTTAAAGGTTAAAGACCCTTTTCCTCTTCATATTCAAGTTTCCTTCATTTGCTCTTTCTTTGATGCCGAGCCAATTTTTTGAGATCTTTCTGATTGTAGATCTATCCACTTCAAATTGCCATCCGATTGCTGTAAAATTAGCCTTTGGTTTGGATTTTTTTGCATTTTCAATAGCCGTGATAATTTCGAATTTCTTTCCTAGAGACAATTTCCTTTAGCAGTTAGAAGCCCTTGTTAAAAATTGAGATGATCTGATCGAATTTGAATTGATATTCTTGGCATGTATCGGATGATTGATGAAGAATGAATTGCTTCAGGCCCATGAATTATGCACATAGACAAAATTTTGCCTCGTTCAAACTAGGGAGACAGAAGGCTTATACCTGGTGGCCATTCCCCATTTGTGTGCATTGCTTGACTGAAAAATATTAATAGAGTTACTTGCTATCTAGGACAAAGTACATTTGTACACAAAGAACATTAGAAAAATCCTAGATACTAGATAGTCTTTGCATTGCATGTTTTGGGGTTTGATCGCCATTGTTAATTGGGTTTTTTGTTTTTGAGAGATGATGTTATTTTTCTGTAAATCATCTCTCCATTTAGTTTATTGTTATACTTATATGTATTACTATTACACTTATTTTTTGTGTTTTTTCCCCCCTCCTTGGTAACTTTTTCCTCTTCTAAAACCTATTCTTCTACTTTTTTAAACTTTTCTTATAACTAACCTATCATCTTACTTTTACGTGGGCACTGATAGAGTGTTTGATAGAGCCCTTCAACTCCAAGTAACTAAATTATCTGCAAAATGGGATAACACCATTTTCAAATTTTGAAGGAGCCCATCATCATTGAACGTCCCCCCCTTATAGTTTTAACATTTTAAATCATTTGGCGACAAAATGAAATAAATGCATCCATTTTTACCTCGATAATCACAATCTCTTATGCACATTTTTATAAAATTACATTAAGAAAACAATTTTAAAAATGTGTTTTTCTTCTGATAAAAATGGATATTTTGCATTTTGAAACCAAATCCTTTATTTGTATTCAGCTTTTATGATCTCAATGCCTCCTTTTTAGAATAATATTCTCATAATCACATGTGTTCATGCAACCGCTAAAATTGCTTAACTTTTAATTAACTCATTATGTGTGGTTCGTTAAAGAGTGACTGAATTCCTCTTATTTGTTTAAAAAATGTTTATATATCATATATATATGTTTCCATATTTGGTAAAACCATCAATACCATTTCCTTGTGTTTTGTTTTATTTTCCTATTTAGTCTTAATTCTCAACAGTAGGCAGTATTATTATATAAAGTTAAATGGAAGAATCCATCGTAAGAATAAAAATCAGTTTATTTGTTTATATTTTGAAGCTATTTAGAGACATTGTATATCTATTTTTGAGGCAAGGATCGGATAAAATTATTAGTTGTCAGTGAATGTCAGCTCTAGAGTAGCAAAGTTTGTCCATCCTAAGAATCTTCTCTATTCTTCTTGAAATAAACTAAATAAAATTATGAAATGGCCTATTTAAAGTAATGTATTTAAAAAAAGGTTTCTTAATTTATACTTTGGTAGAAGTAATCCAATTTTTAAAATATCATTTGTGGACATAAAAAGGTTAACTTTTTACCATATTGAATCATATTCATACACCCTTTGGTATATTGCTCCTATTAGATCTATTTTTATTGTATATTAAGCTACAATGTTGATTTTTTAATATTTGATGAAATTTAAATGCTTTTAATCTATTTTTTCAACCATACACATTCACAGAATAAATGATAATTGAAATGACAAATGTTGTTGCAACTTATTCTCAACTTCCTTCAAATATATTTGACCTTAAAGTAGGTAAAATACTACTTAGTCTAGAACATTTTGGAAACTAATGGAACACTATGGTTTCCCTGATAAATTCATCCATATTATTCGACTCTTCTATGAAAATTCCACATGATGGAAAGCTCACAAAAAAGTTCAAGGTGAAAACTGGAGTCAGACAATGATGCCTCCTATCTCCAACAATTTTCTTGTTGGTCATAGATTGGATCATGAAGAATTCCATAGGGGATAGATAAAAGAACAGGCGTACAATAGTACAATGGACTCTTGTAAAACAGCTGGAAGATTTAGACTTCGCTATCGACATGTTTACTCTTACATCGCTAACAAGATGCCCAAATGAAATAACTTAAACTGGCAGAAGAAGCGGCAAAGACAGGACTCCAAATAAATATACAAAAAAATTAAGTCAATGAGGATAAACGAATAGCAAGGAAATCCAATCCAACTGAAAGTGAAAGCACAGGACATCAAGGAAGCAGAAAAAATCTCTTATCTCGGTATTGTGGTCAATAAAGATGGTGGTACTGAGACATCAAAACACGCATCAACAAAGCCAGGAACACTTTTAGAATTCTTCAACCAATTGGGACATCTTCAGCACTATCAACAAATAACAAAATCATAATATTTAACACCAATGTGAAGTAAATTTTACTGTACGATTCGGAAACCTGGAGGACCACGAACAGCAACATGAATTGTCTGTTTCTACTAGAGTCAAATTAAAGTGTCCAATTATTCTGCACTTATCACCAAGGGACCTTAGCCTCTAAGCACTTTACATAGGATTTCCCCTTGAAAAGAAAGCCACATAGGACAAGATTGGCAGCCTGTAAGACTGTAAGCTGCAAATACAATTTTTGGACATGTGAAAAGTACTCACCCTGTGCATCTTAAAGTCATTATACAGGAGCCATGCTTTTGATGCATAATTAACGATTGCGGATAAATCTGATTCTCCAAGGTGCTGTCTATTATCTGGGTTGTCTCGTCAATCCATGTATGATATTGGCAATGGACATTAAATGAATAAGAATTTATTCCTAGCTTGAATAGAACTTGATGTTAATGTTAGGCTGACTGTTGAAAACTGAACCATTTGGAAAAAATCTGTCCAACACTCCTACAATGGTTAAAAAATGTAAACTGTTCACCACACCATTGAAGCATTGCTTTTAGCATCAATCTAAGGAAAACTACAGTGCCTGTACCCACGCTCTAACCAGGTGTCAATTAGTACCGTACTAGTAATAGGCAATCTGGGGATGTATTATAAATATTTCCTTGGGAATCATTGAAAAGAGTTTTCTTTTCTATATGACGTCTCCACATGCTTTTCAAGAGCACAATGAAATTATTTTTAAAAAAGAGTAAAGAATTTTGAAGGAAATTGTTTATTCAATACATATGACAATGAATGCATCAATAATAATATGACTACACTTAATAGATATTAAAGCAAAGACAAAACCAAGCCTAACAATGCTTTAAAAGTATTGTTTACGCTTCTTCCCAAGACAATTCTATAGCCCAACTAATTTAAATGTGTCTCTTATTTCTATATAAATAAAACTTTGAGAAAACCTGATTGATCAAAGTTAAATTAAGTAGCAACTTAAAAAGATGTGTGGTCTATGAGAGGGAAATGAATACTAAGGTAAAGAAATAGTGTAACTCAGCAGTAAGTGAATGTATATATTGTAAATAATTAATATATACATGCAAATATGAAACTGAACTAAAACTGACAAACCTTTTAGTACACTTACTTACATAACAACACAAAATCAATACATGTATAAACTGTAAAGATTTAAATGATTATTTTAGCTCAGCAGAATGAAAAAAGCACAACACTAATTTAAATTTCAACATCGTAATTGCAATGCATACATAATGTAAAATTCAAATAAAGCAAAACAATTTAAAAATAATAAATACATTTTTTTTTAAAAGGTCAAACCAAACAAAACTACGATTTACCTTTATCTACAGGTGTACGTTCATAAAAAAACCCAACCCAAATCAAACTAAATATATGAATCAAAATATTCCAGTTTTAAAGCATTATCTAAAGATTTTAGCCTACATTACTTTCATTTCAAAAAGATCAATTGTTCACTATGTCAAGACCAAAGGAGTCTATTATTACTGTGATGTGTACACTTTCAACCACAATCATTTCTGGAATCTTATTCATCATGCCAGCATACTATACATAACCAACCATTTTGTTGAAAAAGCAATACGATTATGATTATTTTTCTAGTTCCAAGGATTAAATAAATAGGCCTATTATTTCTCTATAGAGTTCATTGGGTGGCCTATAAAAGTAAAATCATATGGCAAACCACCTGGATGCATAGATTGTTTTTGTACTTTACCCAGCCCTAATCTTTTTCAAAGTGGATAGAAAAGGTTAGGGTTATGGAGATACTCCTTGATTAAGAATTACATAATTGAGCAACTGCTCTACCTGAACTATACTAATTACTTGCTAACTGAATGATCTTCTGATAGCTTTATGAGGCCAGCACACTTGATTTACAACTGAGTGAATGGGAAAATATTATGCCAAGAGATTATTCCAAAGATTTCAAAACCTATTTGTTGATTGTGCAATACCCATACAGTTGTCTGCACAATAATTGGACAATGTTTTTCTCATATTGATTTATGTAGCCTTTTTATTTTCATAATATATAATAAAATAACAATAACTATTTTCTTAATGAGATTTATTACATTGGTTTTTAATGAATTGCAACCGGTCAATAGAGAATTTGCTTTATGATAAGAAATAATACATATGTAAATGTAATGGGTGATTCCTAAAATATAAATAAAACTTTTTATCTAACAGTGTCAAACGTCTAATTAAGACAATTGCAATATAGTTGTATTCACTTCAAAGATTTAAATTGTTGATGTCATTAAGCAATATGTTTATCACACTGTTCAATGAAAATAACAGGACATTTACCACAAGAAGAGGGTGATAAGATTAAGCTTTCTTACATAGTAACACACTTGAACTAACTTTTAAATATCCAGTCCACTGGATTAAACAAAATGTAATGCTTACTCTTATCTTGGACCAATGCATACATGGACAAGCTGGTACAGTAAAACTGAAAAATATCTTTGCGCAGATCACCATGATTAAATTGTAGAGATTGAAGAATTTTTCTCCCAGGGTTATTGAAAAGTTCAGAGAATTTGAGAATTTTTATAGAAATTTCTATAGGCCTACATAAAAACAAAAGAAATATCGTATAGACTTTCATGATTTTGGTCTCAAAGGAAAAGAAAATTCTGAATAAAAACTATGTAAACTTTTTCTTTCACCTTCAATGTTAGAATTTTTCTTCTTCTTTATACCCAATTGCTAGAATGAGGGTGGAAAATCTAGCAAAAATATCCATGAAAGTGAGCACATTTCAAAATTTAATATTTTAATTTTAGTGATAATGATTCCTCCTAATGTGGTATTATATTAAAATAGATCAAATACTACCACCGGGCCCATATGCTTAGAGACTTCGTAAAACTTAACAAAGCTCCAAGCCAAAATGTAGGGGAAAAGAGCATTTTGCCTTATCTTATTCATAAGGCTTGAATCATCCAATCAGGACGTCGGAAATGATCACTTGTGTTAAACTACCACTTTCACTCCTTCTCACCATTTCACAGTTTAACATCAACTCCTACGCTTCCGTAAAAAATAGCGCATATGCGTTAAATGGAATCGGTGCAAGGGACCATCTGGCATTTTTGATCTACTGCCCATGGCCGAGGCAGGATGCTTTGAAACTTGGGGCAAGTTCCAGTCTATATCACACCTTTACGAGACTTTTCGCACCTTTGGTAGACAGGAGCATAGGCGCGCAAGACTAATTTGAATATCAATGGAAAATATTCTTTGGCGGTCAGTCAAGTCCTGCCCAGACGCTGAAAAATCTTGGACAAGCCCGTTAATAAAGTTTCGTAAACCTAGTTAACGAAATTTTCTAAGCATACGGGCACTGGTGTGAGTCTTTAATATTAAAATTTTTACTTGATGATTCTTTAGTCAGATGCTACATCACTACATCAATAGCTTAGTTTTTATCAAATTTAAATGACAGGAATACATTTGTCTGGGATAGTTTGAAATGGTAGATTCATTATATCCCTTAACTTTATTATTAAAATCTACTGAGTGCTATTGTAATATATATCAGCAGTGAAATAGATTTGGTGCATGAATATTGCAGATATAATAAATTTAGTATTGAAATGAAAAAGTATTACTATTTTAATGATGATTATGATTACTTTTGGTTATAGTTTTGTATGTTGTTTTTTTTTTCATTTATTAACTTATCATTATCATCAAATCAAAATCTTGCAATATTTTCTCATCATTTCCTAACATAACATTAGTTACATATTTTTCACACAAAAACTTTCTAAAAGAATGTGATTAACCAGTATGGTTATTAAAATATAACGCAGGTAAATAATTGATGGGAGTTACCAGTGACATTCATATTTAATACTTATGACATGACCCTTTCTTATTTGAACTAAATGAATAGGGAAACAATTTTCTAACTATTTGTGACCTGTTTCTTTAAAGCAGAACAAATGACGCACAGGCCATTTTGAGCTACAGCGGTTTAATGTTAAAAATATTGATTCCATCAAATTTTGGATTAATGTCTTTTCCAAACAACTACATCTTTATCTTACAGAAAAGTTATATATGTTATGGTTGAAATGAACATGATTAACAATAAAAAAAGGATTTATTTATTATTTGGATCCCCGTTTCAACACCTTCAATGAGGGAAAAGTATTTTTGACGACTTTAGATTTAGAGTTAAATTAGAGATGTAAGTCAATTACTACCGAGCTGGACCACATGGGTATCAATAGCAAGGTAAGCCCATTCCCTTCTCTTATCAACTAATCACATGCTTTTTTTAAAAGACCATCTGGTCAAAACAAATTGACATGAATGAGTAGACAAAAGATAAGATAAAAGAATCTAAATTGCTACAGCTTGACAGGAGGTTGTGGCCTTTCAGGAGTGTCGCCTCACTGTGTTATATTAATATTAAATCTATTATTTGTTGATGCATGGATGGACAGTTCTTGAATTAAACTTTGATTTTGTGTAAGTAATGCTGCCATACACTGTGGGGTTAAGGCAGGGGGAGGAGCTAAACCCAACCTAATCCTTGCCTTTAATGAAATATTATGCAGTAAAACCTCGGATTAACGTACCCCCTTCGGACTGTAAAAATAGTACAATGGATGCGAGGTATGTTGTATCGAGTTTCCACTTTTGGGGGCGAGGGACAAATCAGCTAAGTGGCAAAGCAGGCACGTGAACTAGGGAGGTCCGGGGGCATGCTCCCCTGGAAAATTTTGGGGGAAAAAATGGTTAAAATCTGTGCAATCTGGGCCTTGTTTTGAGGGGTGATAACACTAATAAGAGCAGTTTTTTATGCTAAAACTAGTCAAGGTTTGTT